>MU753282.1:59920-81485 GCA_026770625.1 Nicotiana glauca | reverse complement strand
TGTTCAGACGTGATTTCCATGTACTTTTGCAAATATGGCCTTTTTCTTCCACTTTTGATTCCAAAATTGCTCCTTAGCCTTCCTTAACCATTTTGTACCTACAATTCATGAAAAACACTAATAAGAGCATTTTGTCATCATATATATCATCAAAACAACATACGAATGTGATTATTTAAGGCGTGATTATAGTCAAATTCACCTATTATCAAAGACTATGTTGGTGGAAGAAAAGATCAAACCCGGCCTCCACGGTGGCTCTGTGCTTGTATTTTTCACCCTGTTCTGTTTCGAATTTGAAAAAACGTAAAACATGAAAGTTGTAGCCCTTTGAGTTAGCTTTCCAACCATATATTGTGGAGCCCAAATGGAGGTCTGAAAAAAAAAGTATATCTATTTTACTAGACAGTGCTTATTGGATTCTTCGTTCGCTCTAACTATCATCCATTGACCTCCAAACACGATCCCGGCTTAATTTCTTGAATTTTTACTCAAACTTTAAAGCTTCAAATCACTTGAATTCATTCCATAACATCTACATAGCTCGAAATTACTCCCACAAGGTATAAAATACACCATTATTGCAAAATACTAGCAATTAAAGCTCAAACTCAACTAAAGTGCAGTAAATTAGAGTATAATAATCGACTAAAATACGTAATTATAGACTATCATCGGGTTCTTAATAGCAAGGATAACATTTTCTCTTTTTTTACCTCTTGTAGATTTTTTTTTAATGTCTGAAAGTTCTGCAAAAAAATGTAAAAAGTTTGACAATGTTAAGAAATGTAGTTCAAAATAACAATATAAAACAAGAAAATAAGTAGAATAAGAGAAAAAAAGATAACTTTCTTATTTCATCAACTCATCAAGGGTTCAAATCTATTATAAAATGACTTCTCATCCTCTATCTATAGTATACCAAAAGAATTACATAAATATGTCAGCATTTGAGATGTGGAAGATCATGGGGAAGGTACGAGAGTAGTGAGAGTTATGGAGATGACGAAGAGTAGTGCGTATTACTGATCATTTGGTGGTTATGGACGTCCACCGTAATTATATTTTATAACAGACGATTTTTTGTTGATTACAGTGTGATTATATTTTGTTCAACAGCCCAGGAACTTAAAACACAATTTCAAGTAACAATTACGTACACAAAAAAAGAAACAATAAATCCCAACAACCGTACAAATGTTTAAGGGCCAAACTCCATATACTTGTACTCTTACTCGACCTCGAAGTGGCCAATCATTCATTTAAATATCTGATGAATCGACTGGATCATATGGTGTTGCTTATCCATATTGAAATTTGTGCTCATGTCTATTTAAGTTTATAGTAATTCATTTTAGTGTCTAATTCAAGAAAAATTTAATTGTATATAATGATAATTGATTAAATTCCTCAAGTAGTATTCTTCTTGAGGCAAAGAGATGGATCGTGCAGGAAATATCTAATTTTCCTCTCTCGTATAGGTTTTCTCTTTGGTTCATTTTTCCTCCTTTAATTTTCTTTTCTAATGTCTATGGTGGTTGAATTTTTCCTTAAAATCTCGCCATTTAATTAGCTTAAATGAGAAGCAAAGCAGATTGCTATAAAATGGAGAATACTATAAGTTGCCCATTCCACGACGCTTGTTTTACTTAAATTACCCTTTAATTATTTGGTTTATCCTATAAATAACCAATTGTGAGCCTATTTAGCTCTCAATTAATTAAATGTGCACTTTTACTCCCTCAGATTTCCAGATATTAATATTTCTTTTATCTATAAGTTATGGTGTGAAATTTGTGAAAATGAGCTACATGCATCAATCATAGCTTCCCCGATGTTTTCGACTTAGCCAAATCGTTAAACTTATGAATCATGACATCTTCGCATTATCAAAATAATAACTATCGATTAGCTGATTAATGTCCAAGTTTAAAATGGATGTTTTGACGAACGCGGGTAACTAGTGCATAATGTATTAATGAATTTATTAATTTATTTTTCTCAAGCCAATTATAATCCTTTTTTTAGATGAATTTGCTCAAAAGAATATAATTTTTTAATTAATTAACAAAAGAAAAGAGAATCTTAGTAGTTCAGTGATTAGCTAATCTTAACTTTACCTTTTCGATTAAGGTTTGATTTTTTACATTCTAATTTACTCCCACATTTTTCCTTCCCCTTTTCCTCCCCCCTATATATATATAAAAAAAATGTTTAACAAATGAAAAGAATGATTAAGAATTATTGACTGTAAAACACAACATTTACAATCACTAGATGAAAATGTTTGCCTTAGCTTGAAATGCACATGGATGAATGATAAGTGTGGATTTTAACCACTTATTTTTTTATTTTATTTTTTGCTTTAGTTTTGAGTCCGAAAGTAGTGATTTTTGTTTCCTAATCTAACGAAAATGTTTAAACAACAGGTGTGGTGGAGAATGTGAGCTCAACGAACAAATCTAATTCAAAGAGCAGATGTTCCAGCTCAAACAGTCAAGAGAAGTGCAAAGAATAGTGTAGTCAGCAGAATTTCATTTGCGCCCGCAAAAGCAAATGCGGCCCTTAGAAAATGATATGCGGCCGCAGAAGAAGCTCTGAATTTTCGGAGGATTTTGGCAGTAGTGTGCTTCGTACACCAAAAAGTGTGGACGCGTTTGAAGCTCGCACTGACAAAAACTGAGAGATCAAAGAAGATGCAATAGGACTAGTCTGAAACCTCCTTGAAGTGCACCGCAGCAAAATTGTGCGATCGCAGAAGCTGAAGTGCTACCGCAGAAGCTTATGCGCAGGCATAGAATCTCTTCATGTGAAAGCACTCTGCAAGAGCAAAATTCTAAGGTGCCGACCGCATACGTAATTGTGCGGCCGCAAAACCCTCCAAAGGGTATTTTCGTCGGCAAATTCCAAAGCACTATAAATAGACGAGGAACACTTTTTAGGGCAATTTTTTGTACTGTAGCATCTGCTAGCGATTATATTTAGCCATTTTGGACAATTTGGAGCAACAATTAGAGAAGACCCATAAATTTACTCTTTAATTCTAATTTTATGTCTTTAATTACTTTTTTATTTTATTTTTTCATGTCAATGATTATGAGTAGGATTGGGATCCAACCCTAGTGTGTAAAACTTATGAGTGTTTAATATTAGTGCTTGCTATTGATTGTGTGGATGTTATTTAGCCTTGTTTATGCTTTATACTTGAAATTAATAGTTGCAAACATTGATTCATGCATATTTGACTTTATTCTTATTTGAGAAAGAGGTATTTAGTTTAGGAAAATTTGGCTAATACAAAATTGAACTAGTTGATGTTTTGATTAGTTTGATTAAAAGATATGGACTAGAGATATGGATAATCTAACTTGGACTCATATTCAATTGTTTAGATGCTACTCATTTGGTCTTGAGAAAGACAATTTGGGCATAATCACTATTTTAATCGAGATGTATTGAGTGGATACTTGAGCATTAAGAGTTATAAAAGATCTCGATCTACGAAGAAAGTATATATTTATCCTACATATCTAGGTGAAGGTTACAACTCTAGGCTTTTCCTAATTGACAAAAACATCAAACAAATATTTCAATCATTATTTTCTTATTAGTTAGTTGAATCTCTTAGCAGTTAATTTAGATAACAATTACACATTTTTGCTTGAAAGATAAGTTTGGTTATTTCAAGTTCTTTTTCTCGAGGGTTTACCTTAACATCATTTTAAACTCCCTGTGAATTTCATAATGACCCTACCAGTCATTTTGAGCATTTGCATTCCGTTCTGCTGTTTGAAGTCTTGAGTAGTTTCATATGACGTATTATGACTCGTGTGAGTCGTCAATTTTGGTTTTCAGGTGATTCGAAATTGATTTGAAAGAATGTATTTCATGTTAGAAGTTTTAAGTTGGAAGAGCTAACCAAGTTTGACTTTTGTGTGTTTGAGCGCGGATCAGAGTTTTGATGATTCCGTTAGGTGCGAATATTGATTTTGAACTTGGGCATATGCCCAGATTTGCATTTGGATATTTCTAAAAGGTTTCGACACTATATGGTGAAAGATAGAAATTTGGAGGTTTGACTTTGATGATATGGGGTTCGAACTTTTGTTCCGGAAGTTGGAATAGCTTCATTATGTCGTTTGTAACTAGTATGCAAAATTTGAGGTCATTCCGGATTGATTTGATATGGTTCAACATGAGTTTTGAAAGTTGAAAGTTCAAAAGTTTATTAGGTTTGATTTGAGGAGAAATCTGTGGTATTGTTGTTATTTTGCATGATTTGAGTCCTCAAGTAAGTCCGTGTTATGTTATAGGACTTGTTGGCATGTTTGGACGTGGTCCCGAGGGGCTAGGTTGGCTTTTGGATTGATTTTGGACCATTTTAAAGCCATTTTCAACTGCTAGTTTTTGGCTACAGGGGTGTATATCACGATCGCGGAGAATCGGTTGTGATCGCGAATAGTAAAATAGAAAAATTATACCTGTGAATTGCATTCTCAGAGGATGCTTTGCATTCGCGAAGAAGAAATTATACTATCACTTAGCTGATTTTAGAAGCTTATATCTTGAAATCTATAAGGAATTTGGAGACGATCCAAAAATAAAAGTTGTAGCACTTTGTTTCTAGTTATCAAAGAGTCAAATCATTTGTCATTTTATGTACAAAAGGTTATGGCTGATAAATTACATGTTATCTAATAAGAGTTTGGGAATGATTAATGAAAATTTGTTCATCGCGATTGTGGGGGAAAATGGCCACGATCGCATAGGGTAAGAACTGTGCTGGAAAATTTTAGAATCAAGATTGCGAGGTTTATGACCACGATCACGAAGAATACCTCTGGAGCAGTGTATCATTGCTCTATTTTGAAGGTCACAGTCATTTTATCATATTTTGAGCTATGCAGCTCAGGTTTGGGCAATTTTGGAGGCGATTTTTACCACATGGATTGAGTAGGTATTTTCTATTTAATTTTGATTATATTTCATGAATATATCTTCAATTTTGGAATTTTAATTATGTAATTTAAATAAAAATTGAGGATTTTGACTAAACTTTCCTGAAACAATTTTTTTGAGATGTTCGGAGTCAGATTTGAGTGAAATTAGTATGGTTGAACTCGTAATTGAATAGATTATCAAATTTTATGAGTTTTATCAGGTTTCAAGGTACAGTCCCGGGTTTTCCCTTTTGGTTGACTTTGAGCAATTGATTAAAGATTTGACCTTTATCAATTGAGTTTGTCTCTTATGGAATTATTAGATGCTTTTGAGTTTCTTTTGTCTGGTTTCGAGCCATTCAGAGGTTGATACATAGCATTTCTATAGGGTCGTTTGGATTGCTCGGTATTCGTTTTGGCTTATTTGAGGTAAGTGTCTTATCTAAACTTGGTTGAGCTATTAGTTTCCTGAATTATTAGTGATAGCTACGCACTATGGGTGCGCATATATGTGAGGTTGAGCCCATGTGGGAGCACCGAGGTGTTTATCCATCATCGGGGTGGTGCTTTATGATATGCCTAGAGTTGATTGTTAAGCTTTAAGCTGTAATATTTCTCATAGTTTTATCATTGTTGTGAACTATTTGAGTTATGTTTGAGATTACGGAGAGCTAATTCTCTGAATAAACTTGTTAATTCCTATTTTTGTGATAAAATTGTCAATTTGACCTATGAAAACACACTTTGTACATGTCTATACTTTAGCATGTTATTATGCCAGTCCAAAAGTATGAAATCTAATAATTATTCATCATATACATGTGTTTTTGTATATTTAATTTTTTGTCATATGATTTGGACTAGATGCTTGTGACCATGCCACACGAATTGTATTGTTATGCTCGTGACCACGCCGAGCGGATTGTATTGTTATGCTTGAGACCATACTGGGTGGATTGAGTTGTTATGATGGTGAACACGTCGGACGGATTGATTTGATATGCATGTGACCATGTCGAGCGAAATGTGTTGATATGCCTGTGACCACGGTGGGTGGATTATGTTGATATTCATATGACCACTCCACGCAGATTATGTTGATATGCCTATGACCACGCCGGGTGGATTGTGTTAATATGCATGTGACCATGCTGGGCAGATTGTGATATAGCATGTGATCACACCGGGCGGATCCATCACATTAAGCATGTGACTAAGCCAAACAGATTATGATATTGAGCTTGTGACCACGCCGAGCTGGTAGCACGTTGAATTGGCCGTGCTTGCATGTGGATAAGGATCCATCCCTGTAGGTTCACCCTCTCAGGTTTCCCTTTTGATGATGTACACGTGGATTGTGAGAAACCGAAGGGTTTCTATTTGATGTGAGCTCTGGGAGTGCTGGTTACTATTGATGAATCGGGTTGCATGGCGCAACATTCCTTATTAGCTTATAGTTATTGGATCGGGTTGCGCGCCGCAACCGAATGATAATTGGTTATTGCATTGCATCTTTACTTGCAATCTCCTTGACTTTTTACCTGATTTACTTGTATATCTTCTTTATATGTTATATTATTGACTAAGTGGGCATTTGGACATAAGAATTGTAAAATTCCAAAACATGGTAAAAAAAATTTTCAAGTAAAAATGGTATTTGAAATTTAGAGTTATGTTTGGACATGAATATAATTTTGGGTTGTTTTTGAAGTTTGTGAGTGATTTGACCGAAAATTTTGAAAAACAGCCTTTTGGAGTTTTTAAAATTTTCGAAAATTTCCAAAATGCATCTTCAAGTGAAAATTGAAAATTTTATGAACAAATGTTGATTTCATAAAAAAATGAATTTTTTTTTGGAAAAATGGATTTTTTTAATGTCCAAACGGGCTCTAAGTAGAACATTTTAAAACAAAGAATTGGGAGCATCAAAGTGGTTTTTACCTAAGACTTTCCTGATTTGATCATATATCTATTCTATACTTGTTGAAATTATGAACTACACAAGTGTTAGTGAGTATCATTTATAGTTCTTGCTTATTTTACCTCGTCGAGGTTAGTTAGGATACTTATTGAGTACATGGGTTCGGTTGAACTCATACTACACTTTTGTAACTTGCGCGCATATCTTGGAACTAATGTTATTGTCATGGCGGGAGCAGACATTGAAGATGTACCCACATTCCAATTATGGCTATCATTTGTCCTTGGTAGCTTTAGATTCAAAATATGTTCATGTACATTCCAAATTGATGTTGTAATTGTTTTATTTCGGTTTGTAAATCAAGTCTTAGTGGATCATGACTTGTACTACCAATCCTTGGATTGTTGTATCAAAGTTCAGTTATTTCATCATTTATTTCTCATTAGTCTCATTTGGAATATGATGACTGTTAATTGGCTTACCTAGCTGGTTGGGTTAGGTGACGTCACAACTAGTGGATTTTTTATCGTGTTAAATTGGTATCAGAGCTCCATGTTCATACGTTCTGCGAGTCATGAGCAAATGTCTAGTAGAGTCTTGCAGATCGGTATGATGACGTCCATACCTATCTTCGAGAGGTTATAGGGCATTTAGGATAAACTTTCCATTTTTCTTTCCTTATCGTGCGATATTGATTTAGCTTAAAGCATACCCCTTTGAATTTCTCCCACTCACTCATGTGTTGTGTTGAGCGCTCGGTATTAGTTATGTATCGACGACTTTAAATTCCAAGGATGAGGTGCGAGATCTATACTCAGTATTGTGGTTTTGGTAAAGTCTATAGTACTTGAGGTTGGCTTTTTACCGTAGCTCGGGCGCAGTAATTTTAGTCTTGTGAGTATGTACTTTTGGACTTATATGTATGGTAGCGTTCCTAGGAGTGAGACTGGCGGCTCAGTGAGTGGTTGGATAGTCGTATGATGTGTATCATGTGACTATGGGATATCTTCAGATGGATTGGACATGACGAGAAGAGTTTTCTTGGGATGTGAAAAGGACTAACGGGTGCTTGATTTCTGTCTTGATATGTGTACAGTCCGGATTTACAAGTGTGTTAGGGATATTTTAGTTATCCGGTTATGGAATGAAGTGTATTCTTATATCGTGATGACGAGTTCAGACTCGAAAAGATTTAGTGATTGCTTAGTGATCGTGGCTATGAAAGGGTATAGAGAGATTCCAATTTGAGGCTAAGCAAGTGGGCTATCTCCTGCAGGATGTTCTGAGGTTGCGTGATTCTTATGATGATTCTGTGGAGAATTTTTTTCTATCGGTGGGTTATGAGTGTTGCAGTTTGAGTTTGGATCAGTTGAGAAAGTTGACTTGGCTGTCACGAGGATGAGTGCGATCTTAGTAGATGAATTGAGTTATTTTATAGTTTGTATTACATGAGCTTATGAAGGATTCAATTGTATTTTAGTAAAGGATTATGACAGTAATAGAGTATTGGTATTGTGAGTTATTGGATATTTTGTTCTATTATTGTGAGCCAAATGGGGGAGCCTGCTATCGACAATCAGATTGCAAAGTTATGTGTTGTATTAGTATTAATCTAAGGCATATTTATGAATCAGTTATGACTTGCAGAGATTGAGATCGAGGATGACTCGAGTAAGGAGTTTTCTGGATATGGGATATATTACACTTTATAGGTATATGGAAATCATGGAATGATTTGAGTTTGTTTTTCATGATAGATGTAGTGTGCATGGAGTACGGATTCACTCAGTTACATTAAGATGGGGTTACTTCTTTAGGTGTTGGTGTGATGATGGAGCACATATTGTTCGGCTTGTTTGGGTGGTGCATTGAGATTAGAATTGGGTGGATGACTCTAGGGAAAGTTCTAATAGGTTCGTGGTTCATATATGGCATTTGAGGAATTTTGAAAATTTGTAAAAAAAAACTAAGATATGATATTTGCATTGGGAGGTGTTGAGACTGGCAGTACATGTGTATCATTAAAGGTTCTACATTTCAGTATCAGAAAGGTAAAGTAAATAGTGCTTGATTCACATAAGGTCTCTTTAGAGTAGGAATTTTGGTTGCGGTACTATTGGATGCTTAAGAGGGAATATAATGGCTTATGGGCTTAGGATTACGCGGTTTCATGCTAGGATCTCGTATGACGAGTTTTGGTTGAGGATCGTGGTATTATGGCAAGGAGAAATATTAACTTGAAGTCAATTAAGAAGAAACTAAGAGGAAATAGGACAACTTGAAAGTAGGTTGGATCAGTATGGTAATGGTATGATCGGTTCTTTTGGTTCTTATGGTGTAGTGAGGCTTTACCGGTGTTTTGTGGAAATAATCTTTGGCTTGGTGATCTGCGTGACTTGGTTGAGTTAGAGGGATTCGATTTGATGGCTCGGTATGATGCTAATGGGTTTCTAAGAGTTCTCGATGATTCCTATGTCGGCTTAATATGGATATTTTTTATAGGCATGGAGAGTTTGCTGGTCGTTGTGATTTTTCTCCTGGATGGGATCAAGTGGAAGATTTCTGGATGATTGAGTATGTATCCTACTTGTGACTCAGAGTTGATAATGGGGTTCTCATGTTTTCATATGATGGCATGAAAGATGTGGTGCGTCGAGTGGGATTGAGGTTTAGATGTACTAGGTTGCGGTTCAATTTTGAAGGGAAGCTCATGAATTTTAGTAAGTATGGATGGTCTTAGATGTTTAGATGAATGCTAGTACTACTTAGTATTACCTGAGAAGGGCATGCATTTTAAAAGGCACACTATGTTTTTACTTACGGATGCTTCATTGGTATTGCGGTACTCGCCTGGTTGATCGACTACTCGTGTTCAGATTTTTCTTTATGGATCGAAAGACTTATGGAAGTATATCTCGTGGAATGATTATGTATGAAGGATGTGTAAATCACTTGAGTGGTCGAGTTAGGATCAGTTATGGTAATTCTGGTATTCTAGCGATTTGGAGATGGGGAGTCCTCAGAGGCAAATTGTTCCTTATTTGCGGATTGTAAAGGTATAGAGAAAGTTAGACAACTAATAGTATGTATTGTGGTTAGGTTACTGTGGACTTTTGAGGGGTTATTTATCTAATTGTGGATGAAACAAGTTGATCTTTGGGCCCATTGGTAGGTCCAATGAGGGTGTGTATTCTACATCGTGTCGGATTTGTTGACTCAGCACTGTTATTATTGATGGGGGTGTCATTCAGTTAGAGTTGAGGATGTTCGTATTCCAATAAGTTCTACGTATTACTCTTCTATGCTACAATGGGTTGTGAGATGTTAGTTATTTGCACACTAGATACGTTTATGTTTGGGCCTTGCGGCAAAATTCAAGTAAGATGGTTATTGGGGTGTTGAATGATTGACTTCTCCTTGGTTATGGTCTTTTCAGGCGATGGTATATTGTGTTATTATCTTCTCCATGGTTATGGTTATGGTCATGCACTTCGTGTACTTGATGACGAATTGCGTGTAGTTGTTGATTTGTTTATTGTGGCTTGAGGTATTTCATATTGATCAGTATTTGGATAGGTCACGTATTGCAGCGACGTTATGTTGGATATTATCCTTTGCGATAGATTTGTGTGTCTTGGTTCTACTATGGGTGATGGGTTCATAGAATTGCATTTGTGGTAGTACTTGTTGAGATTGCGGGGCGGTTCTCTGATTTGAGTCATTTTCCATGTTCGATTACATTTAAACTATTGCTTATTGGTGTGCAGATTGCACGCCTGGTGGCTTTAGGTTTTATTGGTGTGTCATGTTAGTAGAATAGTTGTGTTTGATGAGAATAGGTCATTGGAAAATGGATGTTATCAGATTTGATTACGGTACATTTGGAAGGATAATGTCACTGATTGTCTTATAATTTTTCTATGGTTCTTGTCGGATGAGAGAGAGATTCATGACTTGTTGATCTGATGAGTGGTTATGAGTTTTGTGTGTTTCATTCATCATTGGCAGTGTACGAAGGCTTGGAACAAGGTTTTAGTTGATGTGAGGTTTGTTATTGATATCATGTTTGTTTTTAAGTAGATATTGTGGATAGAAGTTAATGATGTAAGTATCTGAGTCATTTTGTATATCGTGCATTTACATTTCGGGCAATGTTTATGGCTTGATACAGATTGTTCAGACTTATACAATGTGTAAATGCGAGAATCGGGTTTTGTAAGAAATTACGGATGTTGGAAATTGGGTTCTAAGGTTTATAGGCTAAGTTTGAAGGAAGAATCTTTGGTCAGGTTATGTTGTCACACTTATGTGGATTGGGGTGACATGGGATCACCCACGGGTAGGCGTATGATGAATTTAAACAGTGATTTGGTAGTTTTGGAACGTCTCTTAGCACGTTCGAGGATGAACACATATTTATATGGAGGAGAATTTAATGATCCAACCGGTCATTTTGAGCAATTGCATTTCGTTCAGCTGTTTGAAGTCTTAAGTAGCTTCATATGATGTCACGCCCCGAATCCGAGGGACATGACCGACACTCTACCAGGTAGCCCCAGTCAAGCGGACCTGAGTGCCTCTCCTACCCCACGTGTTACCCCGCATTTTTCATTACTTATTAGCCAAGAGGAATAACCATTTTCAAACAAAACACCTTTTTATTACAAAACATACATATGGTACATGATTCTTAGCGTGGTTTACACTTTACGTAACCCAACGTGCAAGATACATATTACATAAGTTCATGACCCACATTTCCTGTCTATGGAGCCTCTAAACATGAAAAGGGATGATATCGCACTTGCCGGTAACAAGGCTCCGGCTATACCTTATACAAATATCAAAATAAGATCCCAAAACAGAAGCGGCATGAGCCACGCAGGGCCCCGAAAGGAAAGGGGCTCACCAATTCAGCTGACGGGAAGGGATGAAGAGCTACGGTCGGTGGACTGGAGTACCTGCTATGGATCCACCTACAATCATAACACGAATGTAGCGCCCCCGACAAAAGGGACGTCAGTACACTTGAATTGTACTGGTATGTATGAACAAACTTGCTCCAAGTAAACTCAAGCCATATAAAAGTAGGTAACAGTAATAGAAACAACAATCAAATGCACAAGGACAGGAACAATAAAGCCAAACAAGTTTTCAATCTCTCATGTTTCCCCCTTCCATAATTCCACACCAATGATTTCACAATTTGCTCAAATATTTATTTCAATAGTAATTTCGATCACTTTTCCATCCTTATTACCTCGGCCACCCTTATTACCTCGGCCACCCTTATCATCACAACCCTCACCTTATAACTTCGTGTTGCGGCGCGTCACCCGATCCCACCGTACAGCCACAATTCACCATCAACACAACAACAATCAATAATTCACAAAGATCAACAACAACACTTCTTAAGAAAATAAAAACAACAATTTACAAGTATTTCCATAGCCATCAATACTAGTTTCCGTCATATCCAACGACTCACATGTGTTTTACATCACAACGACAATTGCCCACAATAAGCCATAGAGGTGGTTATCACAGTTATACCAGTTGCATCATTTACGATTTTCTTTCGTCATTTGTTCCTCAATTCTTACTACAAGCATAATCACAATAATTTCATGAATAAGCCACGCAGATATCACATACCAAACATTTGTACGCCACACAAGGCGATTCTACAAAGATCAAGGTTAGCCATACATACCTGGAGCCGAATTCCCTTTTTAAATCTACTTCCAACTTTACCAAAAAGCCTGGCAACGTCAATCTAGTGCACAAATTAATACATATTTCTTAGAATCAAAGTTCACAATCACTACCCGAACATATTTAGGTTATCAACCCTCCTTTACATAATTCTTTACTCCCACCTAATTACTCTTACTAGATTTTACGTTTTAATAGACATGCATGAGTGTTTAAACTTCCATTTTCAAGAATCAATTCATGAGAATCCCCTCTTTTATTTAAATTTGAAAATCAATGAAAAAGGTGGGAACCTTACCTGCAAGAATGGAGATGAAGATAATATTCAAGAATTTTCGGGCCTGGATGACGTTGGAAAATCAAATTGATGAAGATGAGACTTTCTCTCTCAAGAAACCTCTCTCCCTTCTCTCTAGTTTTGTCAGAAAAATGTGCAAAAATAAAGGGTTGGTGTGTTTTATTGAAGAAGAGATCGGGTTGAAAAATTAGAAAATCTGGAGCCGAGTCGGGTCTGCGGTCGCACTCTGCAATCGTAGAGTGGAAATGCAGTCCGCATAATGGACCGCAGAAGTGCTCCTAAAGTCTGACTTCTCTGCCTGGGTTTGCGACAGAAATGCGGTCCGCATTTCTGTTCTGCGGTCGCATAATGCACCGCAGAATCGACCTTCACAAATCCTCGAGGAATTTATGCGACGATTATGCGGTCCGCATATTGATTATGCTATCGCATAATGGACCGCATTTTCGACATCAATTTCGACTAACTCACTGGTTAACTCTGCGGCAGAAATGCGGTCCGCATACCATCTGCGACCGCATTCTGGAGCGCAAAATGGCAATTTTCTGGAAAATTTTGATTCTTGATTTTTAAGTGCAAAATCCGTAAAAAGGTTCTGAACCGCGGCTCGCAAGCTTTCCGCGAAGAATTCTACACATTCCTAACACATATTCAGATCTTGGCACTACGAGCTACTAGGTTTTGAGCATAAAATTTTACGGGGCCTTACATATGATGTATTATAATTTATGTGAATTGTCGGTTTTAGTTTTTAGGTGATTCAGAATTGATTTGGAAAAATGAATCTCATATTATAAGCTTTAAAGTGGACGGGTTGACCAAGTTTGACTTTTGTGTATTTGAGCCCGGATCAAAGTTTTGATGATTCCGTTAGGTCCGGATAGTGATTTTGGAGTTGAGTGTATGCCTGGATTTGTATTTGGATATTTCTAGAAGGTTTCGACACTATTTGGGGAATTAAAAATTTGAAGGTTTGGAATGTTTATAAGTTTGATCGAGAGTTGAATTTGATGATATCGAGTTTGAATTATTGTTCTGGGAGTTGGAATATCTTGGTTATGTCAATTTCCAACTTGTGTGCAAAATTTGAGGTTATTCCAGGTAGGTTTGATATGGTTCGGTACGAGTTTTAGAAGTTGAAAGTTTAAAAGTTCATTAAGTTTGATTTGAGGTATGATTCATGGTTTTGATGTTATCAAGCGTGATTTGAGGCCTCGATAAGTCCGTGTTATGTTATGAGACTTGTTGTCATGTTCGGACGGGTCCCGAAGGGTTCAGGTGTATTACAGATTGATTTCAAATCAATTTTATGCCATTTTCAACTACTGGTTTTTTGCTACAGGGGTATACATCGGGATCCCATAGAATTGGTCATGATCGTGAAGGGTAAAATGGAAAAATTGGACCTGTGAATCGCGTCCGCGGAGGAAGCTTCGCGTTTGCGAAGAAGAAATCCTACTGTCACTAAGCTGCCATTGGAAGCCTATATCTTGAAATCTATAAGAAATTTAGAGATGATCTATATACAAAAGTTGTAGCCCTTTGTTTCTAGTTTTCAAAAAATTAAACCATTTGTTATTTGAAGTTACCGACAGAACTTTATGGCTGATATACTATAGGCTATCTGAGAAGAGTTTGGGAAGGATTAATGGAAATTTATTCATCATGATCGTGGGGAAACGGCCGCGATCGCATAGGGTAAAAATTGTGCTGGATAATTTTGGAATCGTGAACGCGAGGTTGGTGACCGCGATGGCGAAGGGTACCTCTAGAATAATGTATAAAGTACTATATTTGGAAGATCTTGGTCATTTTATCATATTTTGAGCTATGAAGCTCGGATTTGGGCGATTTTCACCACATGGATTGGGGCAAATATTTTTTACTCGGTTTTGATTATATTTCATGAATATATCTTCGATATTGGTATTTAGATTATGAAACTTAAAAAGAAATTGGGAATTTTTGTCTAAGCTTTCCAAAAGTGAACTTTTGAGTTTTGAACATCGATTCGGAGTTAAATTTGAATAAATTATTATGGTTGGACTCGTAATTGAATGGATTGTCGGATTTTGTGAGTTTTGTCGTGTTCTGAGGTGTGGGCTCGGGTTTTACTTTTTGGTTGACTTTGGGTAATTGATTAAAGATTCGACCTTTATCGATAGGGTTTATCTCCTATGGCATTATTTGATATTTTTGAGTTGATTTTGGAAGCTTCGAACCGTTCGGATGTTGATATGCGCGGGATGGCATTTCTAGGTGGTCGTTTGGCTTGCTCGGTATTTTTTTGGGCTTGTTTGAGATAAGTATCTTATCTAAACATGATTGAGGCACTAGTTACCTGAATGATTTGTGATAGCTACATGCTATGGGTTCACATATGTGTGGGGTTAGCCTATGTGTGAGCACGAGGTATTTATCCATGCTCGAAGTAGCGCTTAGTCTATGATATTCCTAGAGTTGGCTATTAAGATATAAACTATAATGTTTCTCATATTTGTATCATGCCTACACTTTAGCATGTTACGAAGAGGCTAATTCCCTGAATGAACTCGTTAATTGTTATTTCTATGATAAAATTACCGATGTGAGCTATGATTGCACACTTTGCACATGCCTACACTTTACCATGTTATTATACCAGTCAAGAATCATGAAATATGATGATTATTCATCATGTAAATGTGTTCTTGTATACTTGCTTCTGTGTGATATGATTTGGATCGGATGCATGTGACTACGCCGGGCGAAATGTGTTGTTATGCTTGCGACCATACCGGACGGATTGTATCGTTAGCCTGTAACCACGCTGGGCGAATTGTATTGTTATGACTAAAACCACGCCGGGTTGATTGTGTTGTTATGCCCGTGACCACGTCAGGCGGATTGTATTGATATGCTTGTGACCACACCGGCAGAATGTGTTGATATGCTTGGGACCACGCCGGGCAGATTGTGTTAATATGCCTCTGACCACACTAGGAATATCCATCACATTGAGCAAGTGACTATGTCGGGCGGATTATGATATTGATCATGTGACCATGCCGGGCTGGTAGCACGTTGAATGGGTCATTCTTGCATGTGGATAAGGATCCATCCTTCTAGGTTCACCCTCCCATGTTTCTCTATTGATGGTGTACACGCGGATTGTGAGAGATTGGCGGGTTTTTGGTTGATATGAGCTCTGGGAGAGCTGGTTACTATTACTGAATCGGGTTGCATGCCGCAACATGCCTTATTGGCTTATGGTTATTGGATCGGGTTGCACGCCGCAACAGAATGATAATTGGTTATTTTATTTCATATTTACTTGCAATCTTCTTGACTGCTTACCTGATTTATACGCATATCTTCTTTATATACTGGATTGTTGACTGGGTAAAACATTTAAAATAAAGAATTGTGAGCATAAAAGTGGTTTTTACCAGGGAATTTGCTGATTTGATCATATATCTGTTCTACATTTGTTGAAATTATGAACTGTACAAGTATTAGTAAGTATCATTTATGGTTCTTGCTCCTTTTACTTCGCGAGGTTAGTTAGGACACTTGTTGAGTATCTGGGTCAGTTGTACTCATACTATACTTCTACACCTTGTGTGTAGATCTTGGAACTGGTTGTGCATGGCGAAACCTGACATTGAAGATCTACCTGCATTCTAGTTGTGGCTATCACATGTCCTTTATAGCTTTAGGTTCAAGTTCTATTCATGTACATTCCAAACAGATATTGTAATTGTTTCATTTCAGTTTGTAAATCTAAGTCTTAGTAGCTCATGATTTGTATTACCAGTCCTTGGGTTGTTGTATAAAAGTTCAATTATTTCATCATTTATCTCATTAATCTCATTTGGAATATGTTGACTGTTAATTGGCTTACCTAGCTGATTGAGTCAGGAGCTATCATAACTAGTGGATTATATGTTGTGACATATTTCACCTGACTCGCATTGGATTTTATAATTGCAATGACCATTTCATATTCCTTAATTGAGTGTAAATTGAACGTGATCAATTTTTGGCATTGTTGCCGGGGAGTTTACGGTGTTATCTACAAACTTGAGTTTGTTTCTCGAAGTATCTGCTTTTACTTTTGCGATTCTAATTTGTTGAAGCAATTGAAGGTTTCAAATAGCAAATAATGAAATTGGAAACTTCGGATTGGGAGAGGTGGATGGTGAAGATGAGCAACTTGATAAAATGCCTCAAGCTCTACAACAAAACCACCTAGGGCGTAGGCAACAAGTCAATGTGTCTCTACCTCCCCTACCACAAGCGGCGCAACATCGAATTTTAACCAATGAAGGTTATGCAAGTGTCATAGTAACCCCTTGCATTAGGGCGGAAAACTTTCAAATTATCAATGTGATGCTCACTTTGCTCGAGCAATGAGGTTGTTTTGCAGGGGCACCGAGCCAAAATGCTTAAGAGGATTTAAAAGGTTTTGAGGATACGTGTTGGGGGAGCAAACAAACAAATATTTCGGAAGATGCTTTGTGGTTAAGGCGCTTTCCCTTATAACTAAGGGGTAAGGCTTTGGGTTTGTTGGAATGCTTGCCTAATCATTCTCTCTGTACTTGGGATGAATCGGCGGTGAACTTATTTCAAAGTTCTTCTCTCTCGGGCACATGGCTACTCTACGGGATGAAATATTGACCTCCAAGAAAGAGCCCAAGGAACCGTTGTACGAAATTTGGGAGCAATATCAGACAATGGCGAAGGAGTGCCCGAACAATTATATGACCAATAACATGGTCCAACAAACTTTTTACCGTGGTATTAATACTACAAATCAATGTATTATCAATCAATTGGCCGGAGGAAATCTTATGACAATGCTTTATGAAGAGGCATGTGAGATTCTTGATGATATGGCTGAAACTTCTTTGGCTTGTCAATATCGAGCTAATGTTCCCCAAGGTGATACCAACACGATCCATCTTCATAAAGAGTTGCAAGACATGGGCAAGCTTGTGACGACCCGGCTAGTCATCTTAAGAATTAACGCCCTGATCCCCTATTAACTGCTTCCCCTAAGTTCATTTCTGCTATTTTGGTTTGCCGGGACATTCGGTGTTGGGTTTCGGAGAGTTTTGGGACACTTAGTCCCTAAATGAGAGCTTAAGTGTTGAAAAGTGGTCTGTAGTCGGAACAGTGTGAAGATGACCTCTGAATAGAATCTGATGGTTCTGTTAGCTCCGTTAGGTAATTTCGGGGTTGGGAGCGTGTGCGGAATGTATTTTGGAAGTCTGTAGCTCATTAAGGCTTGAAATGCCGAAGTTTGAATTTTTGAAGTTTCCGGTCCGATAGTGAGTCTTTGATCAGAGGGTCGGATTGGAATTCTGAAAGTTGCAGTAGCTCCATCATGTCATTTGGGATGCGTGTGCAAAATTTCAGGTCATTCGGACGTGTTTGGGTTAGGTTTTTGATCGAAAGTGTATTTTGATGAAATTTGAAGTTCTTAGACTCAAATCCGTGATTTAATCGAGTTTCCAACGCTGTTTTAGGTGTTTTGAAGATTGATACAAGTTTGAATGAGGTATTAGGTGTTATTGGTGCTTTTGGTTGAGGCCTCGGAGGTCTCGGGATGATTTCGGATGGTTAACGGAAGAATTTGAGAAGTGTGCAGCAGCTGGTTCTTGCTGCTTCTGGTATTTCCGCATCTATGGCTTGGGAACCGCAGATGCAGAGCTGCATATGCGGCTAGATGGTATGGCAGAAGCGGCTATTGTTCCTTTCCCTAGTTTCCACATAAGTGGCTTTATGTCCGCAGAAGTGGCAGAGGCATCGTGGATGCGGCCCCTAGCCCTTTAATGAAAACCGCAGAAGCGGCTTGTTTCCGCATAAGCGGGACCACAAAAGCGGTCCCTTGTCTGCTGAAGCAGAATTTCTTGCTCTGATATAGAAAAATTGGAGGGTTTGATTTCATAAGTTAGCAAAATCAAATTGAGCTCAGGGAAGCGATTTTCAGAGGATTTTGAAGAGAAGATTATTGGGTAACGTTTCCTTAATCCCTTCTAATTATATTTCATCATTTTATAGTTAAATCCATCATTAAAATTCGAATTTGGGATCAAAAATTGGAAAAATTGAATGAAACTTCACAAGCTAAACAAAGCAATATCAACTACGCAAAGAACGGAACAACCATAGAATAAGTACAACCCAATATCAATGGTAACAATGAGGATCTCCCAGGATAACGTCCTGTAGTCCTTTTCTCAACTGTCCAGTGGATCTCCCGGGATACCATCCCGTAGTCCATCACATATGTAAATTTGAAGGATCTTCCGGGATACCTTCCGGTAGTCCAACCATCCTTATGTAGGGGGGATTTATCGGGAATCTAACCCGCAGTGCAGGGGGATCTATCGAGAATCTAACCCGCAGTCCCAAAGTAAAAGTGCAGGGAGATCTACCGGGAATCGAACCCGTAGTCCCAAAGTAGACAAACAAGGGGGGAGCTACCGGAATCCCACATTCGTAGTCCTAATATAAATGCGCAATCACAACTAGAAGATACACATAAATGAAGTATAAAAGACAAGCAACAGGTAGTACTGGCCTAGCATGCTTCACGTAGTACAGTCAAGGCAACTTAAGCAATTAGGCAAGTTAAATCAACTAAACATGCTTTCCTAATCTAGCACAGGTTATAATTGCAAGTAGAATAAAGCAAATATGAAAGAAACTCAATCTCAATATCTTAAGTAAAAACCGGATTTTCAACAATTGGCTCAAGTACGCGCTCGTCACCTCGCGTACAAGGCACTCAAATACCAAATAACAAATCCTAAGGGGAAAGGTCCCCCACACAAGGTTAGACAAGACACTTACCTTGAACCGGCTCAAAATCAACTAGAAATCACGCCCTTGCCACGAGTATCCGACTCCAAATGGCCCAAATCTATTCAATTCAATTACACATTGTAAATATCATTGCAAACAACTATTTTGCTATTTAATTCAAAGCTACGGCGTGAAATTAGGTAAAATGACCAAAATGCCTTTCAGGCCAACGTCTCGAAATCTAATAATTTTTCCCATTTTCAGAACCCTCGTACTCTCACGAATCTAACATATAAAAGTCTCTCAAATTGGAGGTCAAACACCCACTCAAAACCCAATAGTTTAGCCTATGAAGTTTCACCCAAGTTTTCCAATTTTTTATCCAGAATTCGAATTTTAAATGATGAATTTAACTACAAAATGATGAAATATAACTAGAAGTGATTAAAGGAACGTTACCCAATAGTCTTCTCTTCAAAACCCACTGAAAATCGCCCTTCCTCGAGCTCAATTTGATTTTTCTAACTTATGAAATATAACCCTCAAAATTTCTATATCTGCACAGGCATTTACGATTCTGCGGGCAAGGGACCGCTTCTGCGGTCCTGCTTATGCGGAAAATTAGCCGCTTCTGCGGTTCTCGTTAAAAAAACAACGTTCGCTTCTGCGGTTCAGCAACCACTTATGGGGTTTCACTTATGCGGATTTCTTACCACTTTTGCGGTTTCAAACAAAAACTCTCGGGCCGTATCTGCGACTATTATCTCGTAGGTACGAAACCGCTTCTGTGATTAAACTTCCGTACCTGCAGAAACTGAAGAAACACTCAAATCCCGCTCCTGCGATGAACATGACGCTTCTGCGGTGCCGCACCTGCGGAACCCAAACCGTAGGTGCGGTTATGACAGTTACCAGCAGTCTTCAGCAATTCTTCAACTTCAAAAACCTTCCGTCAACCATCCTAATTCATCCCGAGGCCACCGGAACCTCAACCAAAAATACCAATAGCACCTAATATCCTATTCAAATTTGTACCAATCCTTAAAACACCTTAAACAACACCGGAAACCCAAATTAATCAATGATTTAAGCCTAAGAACTTCAAATTCTAGGTTGACATGATACTTCCGAAGCATCGATACATGAAAAACTGCATGAACTCCTGATAGACTGGGAGGTAAAGCAAGCTCATAGGCAACCTCTCCAACTCGCCTCAACACTTCAAAGGGATCAATAAACCTTGGGCTTAGCTTTCTCTTCTTCCCGAACCTCAATCTTCAGCAATTCTTCAACTTCAAAAACCTTCCGTCAACCATCCGAATTCATCCCGAGGCCACCGGAACCTCAACCAAAAATACCAATAGCACCTAATATCCTATTCAAATTTGTACCAATCCTTAAAACACCTTAAACAACATCGGAAACCCAAATTAATCAATGATTTAAGCCTAAGAACTTCAAATTCTAACAAAACACGCTTTCGATCAAAAACCTAACCAAACCTCGTCCGAATGACCTAAAATTTTACACACACGTCCCAAATGAAA
Source organism: Nicotiana glauca (assembly GCA_026770625.1). Taxonomy (NCBI): domain Eukaryota; kingdom Viridiplantae; phylum Streptophyta; class Magnoliopsida; order Solanales; family Solanaceae; genus Nicotiana; species Nicotiana glauca. Next base: position 60,269 of record MU753282.1, on the reverse strand, counting down.
TGACAGAGCTACTGCAACTTTCGGAATTCCAAGCCGACCATCGGATCAAAGACTCACTATCAGACCAGAAACTTCAAAAATTCAAACTTCGGCATTCCAAGCCTAAATGAGCTACGGACTTCCAAAATACATTCCGAACACGCTCCCAACCCCGAAATCACCTAACGGAGCAGAATGGGGAATCTAGGTGAGTTTACTTTCCACCAAAGCAATATATTACCGTCTGCTATTTTATTTTCAACTTCTTCTGTAAGATATTTTTCCAATTCTGATTTAGAATCTGAACTTCCAATCCCATCTTTATGTCTTTTTAATTCTTCAAAGAAAGAACCAAAAGATCCAGTTGAAG
>MU753282.1:7788-58058 GCA_026770625.1 Nicotiana glauca | reverse complement strand
CACATGAGTAGAGAAGACACCAAGACTGGCGGTTAGCAAACAGAAAACAAAAATCAGAAGCAAAGGGTTCTGATTTTAACTAACATATCAACCTCAGGAGGAATATTAACTAACATATCAACCTCAGAAGGAATCTGATTCACCGCAACATACGTTGTATCTTTTTTGCTCTTTTATTTTTTAGAAATAAAATAATGTTAGGTAAAATCACGATTTTAATAGTAATTGTTGCCACAACCACATGACTATTCTTTATTTTAACCACATAATTAATGGAGTTAGGCTTCTTAATCATCAACAAGTGTGATAAGAATAAAGGAATTGCAGATTTAGTTGCCAGTCAATATTACTGGTTTTTGGTGAAATTAAACTAAAGCAAGATTCATTGCATATCTGTTTAGATTATGAATTGAGAGGAAAACAGAGGAAAAAATCAGAAGCAAACAGAGGCAAAAATCATGAGCAAATAGAATAATTAACAAGAAGCAAACAGAAAAATCTTGAGCCAAAACTTACAAGATGCGATTGACGAGTGAGGGAGTGAGTCGACGTGTCTGGTGGAGAGCTGGTGAGGCTCAGGCACTGGCGTGGCGTCTGGCGGAGAACTGGTGGTGAGCTTGAGAGTTGCGGGATGCGGCGGAAACAGAAGAGAGAGACAAAGACTGAGTGAACTGAAGAGGGAAGGGAATTAGTAAAATAAAACCCTAGTATATACTTATAGGTAGATTAGTAAATTACTTCATTCTTATTGGGTTATCGGTTTTTACCCAATAACAAAAATGCAAACCGAGACCGAATCGATAACCCAATAAAAAAAAATTTTACCCCGTTACCAAACCGTTAACCCAATAACCCAATACCGATAACCCAATAAAGAATTAACGGTCCAGGTTATTGGTTTTACCCGATATATGCCCACCCCTACTAGGAAGATTGAGCGTATGCTTGCCTGGGAGCGAGGGGAGAGGGAGGCCAAGAGGTCTCGAGAGTCGGGTCACTACTCTGGTGCCCGTACCCCATCAGCAGGTCGTTATGGTAGAGGCTATATGGGTCACCCTATCCATTCAGCTCTTCTAGCAGCCAGCAGTGCTCCAGCTCTGCCTACCCCTCAAGAGCCTTACTATGCGCCTCCAGTTTCTAGCGCGCCTCCTGTGTGGGGTATTTCCAGAGGTCAGTCCAGTAGGCCTAGCCTCAGCCAGTCACAGCCACCGTGTACTCCCAGAGCTTGTTTCGAGTGTGGTGACACATGCCACATGGTTAGGGACTGCCCCAGACTTGGTAGGGGTGTGTCTTCATAGACTGCTCAGCCACAGCGCGCTCCTCAGAGTTCTCAGGCCATGATCACAGCTCCAGCTGCTACCCCATATACCCAGCTGGCTAGGGGCGGAGGTTGGGGAGATAGAGGTCGCCCTCGAGAGAGGGGCCGGGCCAGATATTATGCTATTCCTGCTCGTACTGAGGCTGTTGCCTCTGACTCTATCATTACAAGTATTATACTGGTTTGTCACAGAGAGGCATCGGTTCTATTCGATCCAGGCTCTACTTATTCTTATGTGTCTTCTTACTTTGCTCCGTATTTGGGTGTGCCTCGGGATTCTTTGAGTGCCCGCGTTTATGTTTCTACTCCTGTGGGAGATTCTCTTGTTGTGGATCACATTTATTGGTTATGTTTGGTTACTATTCGTGGTTTTGAGACCAGAGCGGATTTATTATTACTCGGTATGGTAGATTTTGACATTATTTTGGGCATGGACTGGTTGTCACCGCATTTTGCTATTCTTAATTGTCACGCCAAGACCATGACACTGGCTATGCCAGGTATTCCGCGTATTGAGTGTCGTGGTACATTAGATCACACTCCCAGTAGAGTTATCTCTTTTCTTAAAGCTCAGCGTATGGTTGAGAAGGGGTGTGCCACACATTTAGCTTATGTGAGAGATGTCAGTGTTGATACCCCTTCTGTTGATTCAGTTCCAGTGGTACAGGATTATCCTGATGTGTTTCCAGCTGATCTTCTGGGCATGCCACCCGATAGAGACATTGAGTTTGGCATTGATCTGTTACCGGGAACTCAGCCCATTTCCATTCCTCCGTATCGCATGGCTCCTCCTGAGTTGAAGGAGCTGATGGATCAGTTGCAGGAATTGCTTGGTAAGGGTTTTATTCGACCCAGTGTTTCACCATGGGGTGCTCCTGTCTTGTTTGTGAAGAAGAATGATGATTCTATGCATATGTGTACTGATTATTTCCAGTTGAACAAAGTTACAGTAAAGAACCGTTATCCTTTGCCTCGTATTGATGATCTGTTTGACCAGCTTCAGGGCGCATAGGTGTTTTCTAAGATTGACTTGCACTCAGGTTACCATCAGTTGAAGATTTGGGAGTCAGATATCCCGAAGACTGCCTTCAGGACTCGGTATGGTCACTACAAGTTCCTTGTTATGTCATTTGGGTTGACTAATGCCCCAGTAGCTTTCATGCACTTGATGCACAGTGTATTCAGGCCATATCTTGACTTATTCGTTATTGTTTTTATTCATGATGTTCTGGTGTATTCCCACAGTTGGGAAGATCATGCGCAGCACTTGAGGACCGTGCTTCAAACCACGAGGGAGAAGAAGTTATATGCAAAGTTCTCAAAATGTGAGTTTTGGCTGAGTTCTGTGGCATTCTTAGGCCACGTGATTTCGAGTGAGGGTATTCGGGTGGATCCGAGGAAGGTAGAGGCCGTGCAGAGTTGGTCCAGGCCATCCTCAGCTATAGAGATTCGCAGTTTCCTTGGCTTAGCGGGCTACTACCGTTGTTTCGTGGAGGGATTTTCATTGATTGCGGCCCCTATGACTAGATTGACCTAGAAGGGTGCCCCATTTCAGTGGACAGAGGAGTGTGAGGCGAGCTTTCAAAAGCTCAAGATAGCTTTGACTACAGCCCCAATTTTGATGTTGCCTATCGGTTCGGTGTCTTATACTGTCTATTGTAATGCTTCGAGAGTTGGTCTTGGAGAGGTACTGATGCAGGACGGTAGGGTGATTGCCTACGCGTCCAAACAGTTGAAGATACATGAGAAGAACTACCCTATCCACAACCTTGAGTTAACCACCATTGTTCATGCCTTGAAGATCTGGCGTCATTATTTGTATGGTGCGCCTTGTGAGATCTATACTGACCATCGGAGCTTGCAGCATTTACTCAAGCAAAAGGATCTTAATATGTGTCAGAGGAGGTGGTTAGAGTTGCTGAAGGAATATGACATTACTATTCTGTATCACCCTGGCAAGGCCAATGTGGTAGCGGATGCCTTGAGTCGCCGGGCAGAGAGTTTGGGTAGTTTGGCATATTTACCAGCTTCGGAGAGGCCTATGGCAATGGATGTTCAGGCCTTAGCCAGTCAGTTTGTGTGATTGGACTTTTCGGACCCAGTCGGGTTCTAGTTTGTGTGGTCTCCCGGTCTTCCCTATTTGATCGTATCTGGGAGTGGCAATATGATGACCCTCATTTTCTTGTCCTTCAGGACAAGGTTCAGCGTGGAGATGCCAGAGATGTGACCATTGGAGATGACGGGGTATTGAGGATGTAGGGCCCAATTTGTGTTCCCAATGTTGATGGTCTTCGAGATTTGATTCTAGCAGAGGCCCATAGTTCGCGGTATTCCATCCATCCGGGTGCTGCAAAGATGTATCAGGACTTCAGGCAACACTATTGGTGGAGGCGGATGAAGAAAGATATAGTTGGTTATTTGTCTAGATACCTCAACTGCCAGCAGGTGAAGTATGAGCACCAGCGCCCGGGTGGGTTGCTTCAGCAGATAGAGATCCCGGAGTGGAAATGGGAGCGCATCACTATGGACTTAGTATTGGGGATCCCAGGATCTTGAAGAAGTTTGATGCTATTTGGTTCACTGGGGATCGACTGACCAAGTCCACTCATTTCGTTCCTGTGTGTACCACTTATTCATCAGAGCGGTTGGCGAAGATTTATATACGGGAGATCGTCCGTCTGCATGGTATTCCAGTTTCTATTATTTCAGACACAGGTACTCAATTTACATCGCGGTTCTAGAGAGCCGTACAGCATGAGTTAGGCACTCGGGTGGAGTTGAGCACTGCATTTCACCCCCAGATGGACGGACAGTGCGAGCGCACTATTCAGATTCTTGAGGATATGCTCCATGCGTGTGTGATTGAGTTTGGAGGGTCTTGGGATCATTTCTTGCCATTGACTGAGTTTGCTTACAACAACAGTTATCAATCTTGTATTCAAATGGAACCGTATGAGGCTTTATATGGTAGAAGGTGTAGATCTCCGGTGGGTTGGTTTGAGTTGGGCGAGGCCAGGCTATTGGGCACAGAGTTGGTGCAGGATGCATTGGAGAAGGTTAAGATGATTCAGGATACACTCCATATGGCCCAGTCCAGACAGAAGAGTTACGCGGACAGGAAGGTTCGTGATGTTTCATATATAGTTGATGAGCGGGTTGTGCTTCGAGTCTCTCCTATGAAAGGCATCATGAGGTTTGGGAAGAAGGGAAAGTTGAGTCCGAGGTTTATTGGCCCTTTTGAGATCTTGAGGCAAGTTGGGGAGGTTGCCTATGAGCTTGCCTTACCTCCCAGTTTGGCCGGAGTTCATCCGATATTTCATGTTTCGATGCTCTGGAGGTATCACGGTGACCTGTCGCACGTGTTGGATTTCAGTTCAGTCTAGTTGGACAAGGATCTATCCTATGTTGAGGAGCCAGTGGCTATATTGGACAGACAAATCAGAAAGTTGAGGTCAAAGAACATTGCTTCAGTGAAGGTTCAGTGGCGGGGCCAGCCGGCCGAGGAGGCGACCTGGGAGACCGAGCAGGATATGTGCAGCCAGTACCCTTATCTTTTCACTACTTCAGGTATGTTCTCTATGCTCGTTCGAGGACGAACGAATGTTTAAGTGTAGGAGGATGTGACGACCCGACCGGTCGTCTTAAGATTAATGCATTAATCCCCTATTAACTATTTCCCCTAAGTCCATTTCTGCTATTTTGGTTTGCCGGGATGTTCGGTGTTGGGTTTCGGAGAGTTTTGGGACACTTAGTCCCTAAATGAGAGCTTAAGTGTTGAAAAATGGTCCGTCATCGGAACAGTGTGAAGGCGACCTTGGAATGGAAGTCTGATTGGCCAACTGGCCAAATGGGTCGTCAAAATCAGTGGATACGATATCGAGTATCAACCCGAATCTTAGACATATGGTGGTCATCATAGTGGAGCGTGAATGACGGCTAAAGTCCTATGTTGTGGTTTCTATTGGCCTGCACTCTACAAAGATATAAATTATTTGGTGAAAAGAAGTGATGAATGTCGACCGGCCAGAAGAATTTCAATAAAACATGAGATGCCATTTATAACCATCTTGGAGATTGATACCTTTGATGTTTGGGGTATTGAATTTTGGGCCCTTTTGTGAGTTCATGTGAAAACACCTACATTTTGGTCACGGTGGATTACGTGCCTAAATGGGTTGAAATCGTTGCTTTACCCAATAATGAGGCTAGAAGTGCGGTGGATTTATTGAAGAGGAATATTTTTACAAGGTTTGGGACTCCGCGAGCAATCATAAGTAATGGAGGGTCACATTTTTGCAACAAAGATTTTGATACTTTACTTGGCAAGTATGGTGTCATTAACAAAGTGGCAACTCCCTATCACTCACAAGCTAGTGGTCAAGTGGAAGTCTCCAACCGGGAGATAAAGAGTATTGTATCTAAGATGGTGAATGAAAATCGGATAGATTGGTCTAATAATATTAATGATTCTCTATGGTCATATAGAACGGCTTACACAACACTAATCAAAATGTCCTCCTACCGGTTGGTATTCAGAAAAGTTTATCATCTCCAGTAAAACTAGAGTACAAGGGAATGTGGGCCTTGAAGAAATTGAATCTTGATTGGGATGTCGCCGCTAACTATCAAGTTGAACACTTGAATGAATTGATGAGTATTGGTATAATGCATATGAAAGTTCATTCTTGTACAAAGAGAAGATGCAATATCTTCATGAAAAGTATATTTGGAACAAGGAGTTCAAGGCCGGTGATCTAGTGTTGTTGTTCAACTCAAGATTGAGAATGTTTCTCGAGAAGCTCAAGTCAAAGTGGAGTGATCTATTTGAAATTGTCGACGTCACCTTTTGGTGCCTTGAACATGACGAATAAGAAAAATGAAATATTTCGAGTCAATAGTTACCAGGGGAGTCACTATTTGGGGAAAGTTGGTGAGAGCCACATAAGGCTATTCTTTACTTCATTTGAAGATACTATGACATTGCATCGTGACACGACATTAAATAAGGCGCTTCTTGAGAGGAAACCCAAGTTCTTTTCCTTTTTCTCTTTTCCATAGATGTTGTTAGTTGTTTTTAACTTGATTTGAAGTGTGCTGCAGGGATTAGTGTTAGATGTGAAATAATAGCTGAAGTTGTGCCATACATGGCAAAATGCGGATCACACTTTTCTTTTGCAGCTACAGAAGAGGAATGCAGACCGCTGAATACTTTACGCGGCCGCATATTTTATTTGTGGGCTACAATTTCAAGGATCACCTCAGGTGCTAAATGGAAGGTCGTCTGAACTTTTCTCCAAATAGTGCAGAGTGAATTTGCGGACCATCACGAATTATGCGGTCGCAATAGAGAATTATAAGAGAAGTAGCTGGAACCAAGTTAACATAAGTGTGGTTGCACTTGAAAAAGTGCGGACCGCACAAATACATGATCTCCTTCGACCTAGGTAGTAGAGTGCGGACCACACTTGGAACTGTGCGGCCGCACTCGGAACTGTGCGGCCGCACTCGCCTTCTTGTACCCTCACCTTCATCAGAGTATAAATACAACACTACCTCCACCATTTTCCCTCTACCACTCTAAGAGGTACCCACGTGCTTGCTCTGTGTGATCACAAACAACCCTTCACACTCACTTGGATATTATTACACTAGCATTATCTAGTAAATCTTGTTGTTTTTCTTTTCAAATTTTTTTTGGCTTTTTAATTTTTTTTAGGCTATCTGTTATTACATCTCTTTATTGTGCCTATGTGGGGCTAGTTTAACATTGGGTTATTGCCAAAGCATAATTAGATTGGGTTGGATTGTTGATTATCATGCCCTTACCATATTACCCAGTTGGATTGAACACATAATTACATGACCTAGGTAAAAGGATCTGTTGCCGCCACTGTTCTTAACTATGTGGATCTCACTTAAAATTGTGCAGTCCACATACTTCTGATTTGATAACTTGTAAGCTTGTTTATTGTGCAGTCGCACTTTAAATTATGCGGATCGCAATTTGAATTTTACTACTGCAAAGATAGGTACATACTGACAATCAGAGAACTTATTCTCTGAGGTCCTGAGTACTTTTACTCAAGTGTGGATCGCAAAAATTATCATACGGACCATAGTTAGTATTATGCGGACTGCAGAAGAAGTCCACACTATCCATCTCAGACCTCTCTATGAGGACTTGGCACAAATGTGTTAAAGTGTGGACCACACTTGAAATTGTTTGGACCGCATTTCCTCTTTGTGGACTGCACTCCAAATTATGTGGACCTCACTTGACCATTTGTCTACTGCATGCTGCAAACTTAAAACCCCATAGCTTATATGGTGTCCTCCAATGCTTAGATAACTCTTATTGTATATCATTTCACTACTCTCTTTGTGCATACACAAACAATGATGTGATCAAAAGGACGAGGAGAGTCTTCTAAAGGAAGGAAGAATCAAGAAAAGATAGAGCCAAGGGTTGATAAGTGGGGATTTTGACTGCTTATTTAATACCTTTTTGCTTATATTTTAGTCCAAAAGTATTGAATTGTGTTCTCGAAATAATGAAATAGTGCAAATTGCAGGAATGCTGGAAGTTTGGTCTCCAGTGATAAATTCCAACTCAAAAAGGAGCGTTTCGAAGTACAAGGTCAAAAGGGTGCAGAAGCAAAGAAGTGCGGTCCGCAGAAAGAATTCAGCGATCGCAAAAGAAATTGCGGACTGCAAAATTCCATCTATGGCCACAAACCAAGCAACAGAATCCAATAGGTTTTTCAGCAATATGCGGACCACACATGAATTGTGTGGCTGCATAACAAGGCTTTCACTGACAAAGATTCAGATTTTAGACATTATGCAAAAAACACCAAGTCCTGATGCATTGTTAAAGTGTAGAATGCACAAGAATTGTGCGGCCTCAGAGGTTGCTTTGCAGTCGCAGTCCAGAAATGTTCGACTGTAAAATCCTCCTTCATGCCAATTGAAGAAATTTGCGGACCGTACATGGATTTGTGCTACCGCATAAGCTCCTAAGGGGCATTTTTATCCATAATTATTGGCTCAGTATAAATAGACGAGTTTCACAAATTTAGGTCAAGTTTGAATCTACAAAGTTGTCGTAGCCGTCTTTTTGCTATTTTAGGAAGTTTTAGTTTATTTGAGTGTTTGAACATTAAATTTCATCATTTTAATCCTCCATTATGAGTTTAATTAGCTTTTGCTCTTTATTTTCTGCAATTTCCATTATGAGTAGCTAGATTCTTAGTGGGGTTGTGACCCAACCCTAGTGTGTAAACCTTATGGGTAATTAATATAAGGCTTATTTATGATTGGGTGTTGATTATTTAGCTTAGTTCATGCTTCAATTTTAGAATTAATTGTTAAAACTATTGATTCATGCCCATTTGACTTAGTCTCTACTTGAGAAAGAAGGACCTAGTCTATGATAACTTGGCTAACAAGGAATTGAGTTAATTGAGAGATTGATTAACCTAATTAAAGGTTAAAACTTGAGATAGTAAGGACCTCACTTGAGGTCATATCAACTATTCAGATGGATACCAATTTGGACTTGAGAAAGCCAATTGCGCAAAATCACTCTTTGACCGAGAGCTATTGAGTGGGTAATGTAGAATTGAGAGCTATAATACACCCCAATCAACGAAATAAGCATTAACGTCCTTATCCCATTAGGCAAACACCTAGGTTATGGTCACATCCCTAAGCCTTTAAACTATTTGAAAAAACCTCAAAAGCATTCATCTCTAGTCTATTTTCCTTAGCTTGCAATTTATTAGAGTAACAGTAAAAGTAGAAAACAAAACTCTGTTGTGGTAGTTCAATCTTAGATAACCCATTCGCTTGCTTCAAATATATACTCCTAACACCCTTTATAACACTCTACGGATTCGACCCCGACTCATAGTTATGTAATTTATATTGCATACGACTGTATCATATCTCCTATTGGGGTGTGTTATGTACATCATCAGTGGTTCCATGCACCCCGAGTGCACAAAGGTCCATTACAAAGAAAATAAGCACAGGTCGAGGGAAAGGTAGAAGTGTCTCAGAGTTGAGTTCTTATGCCCCATCTAGGGAGGCATCAGAAGGAAATTTTGTGTCTACCTGTATAGCACACCGATGAACAATATAGGTCACATGGGCAGTATGAGCCCCTAGATATACCTACCACATCTGACAGTGTCTCCTAGGGTTCAGCTAGTAATAGTCATGAGTCCAATATAGCTGCTCCAGACTCTAATTCTGATGATGCTCCAAATGACGGAAGAGGGGATCCCTGCAAAGGCAAGCATTGTAAGAACAAAGAAGAAGGTGGTCTGGGAAGACCAATTTTTTATCCTTCAAGCTTACACAAACTTTCGGATGTGGTGGAAGGAAAGATATTGACCCATAAAAGGCAATTCCTCCTCAAGGACTTAGACAAATACAATCGCGCTGTCTTGTATCAGTTTACAAAGAGAAAGGGGCGGATGCAGTATACCAAGAATCTGGTGGAATTGAAAGAACACCTTGTTCGAGAATTCTACGCCAACATGGCACATATTCTCAAAGGGCCAAAGATCAACAAAGTGCACAACCTTAATGTCAATTTTGATTTGCACACTTTGAATGCTTACCTCAGATTTGAGGATGTGGAGCCAAATGAGTATTTGGATAAGTTGGCAGAGAAAGAGGAGGCCAGATCATGGCTTGTAGAGATTCTTGCACCAGGGCCTACTCCCCTTGGATAGGTGTTGATGTGCCAATCCTCCATAACACTCTAGGTTTTGAGGCAAAAGGATTGCAAACCTTTGTGTGTAGCAAACTTGACATATGCCTGAATGAGAACAACTTGACCTTGCGAAGAGCACTTCTGGTAGCTTCTATCATGGTCGGGTACCCAATCAATGTGGGTGCTATGATTGTGGCATAGTATGGTAACACATCCTACCCCTACCAGCACCATCACTGAGCGCTTGACAGATGCCAAGCTGGAATACAAGCCATTTTACACTAAGGTTAAGACAATTGATCCTTTTGAGTGGTACAAGCTGCAAGACCTAAGGAAACCAAAAAAGAGCATCCAGCCTTCTACTTCTGTTGGCTACTCTAATGAGCCGGTAGTCGTAGTTCCTGGTCCCTCTGAGATCCCTTTCACTTCAGTTGATCCTTCTAGCAGTGTCAGAGCTTCCATTCTTGGGCCATCATCCTCAGCCCCTGCTCCAGTGCCCACACCAGCTTTGAGGCCGATGTAATTACCTACATGCCCATTGTCTACCTTGGGGGTATCTCAAACACTAGTAAGACTTAACAACTAAATGCAGATAGCTAATTCAAAGATGTCCTAGATTTCTAGTACAGTTACAGGGCAGACATCTTCACAGACACAATTGGACCTTTCTGACATTGACAAGAAGCTGACTAAGGTCTTGGACAATTAGAAGGTAATCATGGATACACTAGTACAACATAGCACAGTGATTGAGCGGTTGACCAAGCAGGTGAAGAAGATAAAAATACATAGGCCAGGAAGAAGTTGGTTGATACACTTCGAGTTAAGGTGACTAGGATAGCTGAGGCCGGTGGCTTGCTATTTGATAAATTTTGGACCCCGCCAGATTTGTCTTCTCATGAGGATCCCCTGCTCAGATAGAGGAGACTTGCCTTGCATCCAGCACTATTGAGGCGGTGCGTGATATATTCACCTCTCAGGTAGCTCCCGCACAGGATGATGACATGATTGAGTTAGCTAAGCCGACTGGAACTGATGTTGCCGGTGACACTGTAATGATAGAGGACACTTAGGGAGTTTCTTCTCCTTCTATTCTCTTTGATCTTATTTTGCTAAGCATTGGGGACAATGCTTCTTCTTATTTGGGGGAGGGGGGTGAAGACTTCTATATTTGATGATTTATCACATCTGATGATATTGGAATGTAATAACTGGATGATTCTAGTTTTTTATCTTTTGTAGTTCTTTATATTTAGTAGCGTCTTTAATTTTGTTTGTTTTGGTATTTTAAATTTTAAGATTTTTTATGTTGTTGATAATAATATATTGGTTTTCTTAATTCCACGGTTCCTTCCAAAGGTAGTTTCTTGTATGAACTGGGTGACTATTCCCGAGGATGGATAGTGTAACAACTTTCTTAAGGGAATGAGTTCGTTTCATGTTTAGGTAATAGTAGTAGTACATATTAATGAATAAAATCCCTAATCAAGTTAGTCTATAAAAAAGAGTTATTTATGCTTCATATGCACCAATATACTTAACGTCATGCTTATGATTTGAGACAAGGTTTTTGGAATAAATAGCTCTAGTAAAAGTGATTTTGAGGTTCTTGAGTTGTCTTTGATACTCATTAGGTGGTTGAGTGGACCATAGTGATCTTTAGCTTGACTGTGATTATTATGGGTTTTAGATTCTATCAGCTTTTACAGTCTAATTGCATGAGAAGTAAGATAAAATTTTATTGCTAATCTAAGTACTTGAGTGAATAGTCTAGAACTTGCCTCGAATGTGAATCAAGATAAAATACTAAGTTTTCTTGGTTTGAAAGATGATTGTAGGCTTTTCTTGGACCTTTTGAGCTTTCTATTTCCACCCTTTGATTGTTATCCCTAGTCAAACCCTTTGAACCTTTAGCCTTTCTTTGTTGATAACCATATTATAAGCCTTTACCCATTTTTTATCATGATCGTCTCTTGGCACCCGAACCTTACTTAGCACTCACATGTAGTAAGTGGCTCAAAGCCGAAGTTTGAGGGGAAAGTTGAGGAATCTAAAAGAGGTATCAAGTCATTCAAAAGAGAGTTAAAAAATGATCTCCATAAAAGAGAAAGTAAGAAAACAAAAAGAAAGCACAAAAAGAAAATAAAAACAGAGATTGATGAAATTAAAGTGAGGCAAATACCTCAGTATTAACATCAAGGGAGAAAAAGAAGGGAATAGATAATAAAAGTGATGGCAAGTGTCTCTAGACCCAAAAAACTTCCTCAAAGGGTTTGGCAAGAGTGAGCCAAGAGATGAGATATGAAGTGTTTAAGGAAGGGTGTAACCACTTATATCCTATATGATATCCTATCCGAATCCAAAATCCTTCATGACAATCCGAAATAAGTCATATTTGATTTCGATCCGAGTGAGCTTACATTAGTGGAGATTTATATAAGGGGAAAGCCTATTGTACTTAAAGATTTACTTGTAATATTCCTTCATGAGAGAAGAGTGAAACCTTTATTGCTCTAGAAATTGAGTGTTAATTCTTGAAGTGAGCATGGAAAATAGAAGGTAGAAGAAGATGAGTTTGGAGTCCACCATGATTTACATGAAAGAACAGAGTCCTTGATAAGTGAAGTTAATTTTTGAAACTCAAATGTCGTACTAGAGTTACATGCAAATTGCATATTTTTTGGAAAAAAAATGGTACCTTGTTGAGAGTATAAATGACTTATAAGTGACTCTTTGAAATGAACGTTCACTTAAGGGAGGTGGGAACTAACCTAGTTGCTTGAGGACAAATAAGTACTTAAGTTCAAAAAAATTGATAAGTGTGAATTTTAACCACTTATTAGTACATTCTTGCTTTGATTTTTAGTCTGAAAGTAATGATTTTTATTTTCGAATGAAATGAAAATATGTGAATTGCAAGCATGTTCGAGGAGATATTCCAGCTCAAACAGTCAAGAGGAGAAGTGCAAAGAATAGTGTAGTCCGCAAAATTTCATCTGCGGCCTCAAAAGAAAATGTGGCCCCGTAGAAAATGATTAATGGCTGCGGAAGGAGCTCTGAAGCTTCAAATGATTTTTGCAGTAATGCAGTCCACACACCAAAAAGTGTGGTCGTATTTGAAGCTCACAGAGAGATTAGTGAAGATACAATAGAACAAGTCTGAAGCCTCCTCAAAGTGCGGTCTGCAGCAAAATTGTGCAGTCGCAAAAGCTGAAGTGCAGCCGCAGAAACATATGCGCGGCCATAGAATATGTTCATCTGAAAGAACCTACAAGAGAAAAATCACAAAGTGCGGACCGCAAGCGTACTTGTGTGGCCGCAGAACCCTCCAAAGGGTAGTTTTGTTAGCGAATTTCATAGCACTATAAGTAGACGATGAACACTTTTTCTAGGGCAACGTTTTATTATAGCAGCTGCTAGCATTTATATTTGGTCATTTTGGACAATAGAGCAGCAACTAGAGAAGACCCATAAATTTTAATCCTTAATTCTAGTTTTATGTCAATAATTACTTCTTCTTTTTTCATGTCAATGATTATGAGTAGCTAGATTTTTTTGAGGTTCGTGATCCAATCCTAGTGTGTAAAACTTATGGGTGTTTAATATTAGTGTTTGCTATTGATTGGGTGGATGTTATTTAGCCTTTTTATGCTTTATACTTAAAATTAATGATTGCAAACATTGATTCATGCCTATGTGACTTTATTCTTACTTGAGAAAGAGGGATATAGTCTAGAAAAACGTACCTAACAAGAAATTGAAGTAGTTGGAATTTTGATTAGTTTGATTAAAGGATTTGAACTAGAGATAGGAATAATTCAACTTGGACTCACATTCAATTATTTAGATTGCTACCCATTTGGTCTTGGGAAAGCCAATTTGGGCATAATCACTCTTTAACCGAGAGGTTTTTTTTTTTTAACTGCAGAGAGTTGTGTTCATTTGAGAAGGAACAAGAGGGGGGCTTGACCTTAGCTCTTATGATACAACACATGGAAAATGACATAGTCCAGCAAATGAAAAGGATGACCAAAATTAAATTATTACATCCTTCCTTACGCCCCTACAGAATAAGTAGACTAGCTAACAAAAAAATTTGCCTTGTAGTATCTTAGCCTAATACTAGGCATCTGAAGTTTGTCCAAAAGAAAAGGGCCCTTCGCTCCTCTTGGAAGGTCTTGGAATGAGTAGTAAAGTGATCCATGTTGACTATTCTTGGCAAGTTTCGCTAGGTGATCCGCCACATTGTTCGCTTCTCTAAAGCAGTGGTTAACACTAATATTACCTTAACTCGGTATTTGAGAGATGTCATGGATCAAATTAAACATCTTGTAGTTATTGTCTTGCTTATCATTAATCATCTGTATTACTGCCGTAGAGTCAAGCTCCAGACTGAAGTCTTTAAATCCATTTTGAATACACCACTGCACACCAAATTTTGCAGCTTGCACCTCTGCTATTATATTACTGTTACATGCAGTTGGCTGGGAGAATGCCATGACTAGATTGCCCTTGTCATCTCTTAGGATCCCACCTAATCCTGCTTTTCCAGAGTTAGCGTTATAGCTTCCATCTGTATTGAGTTTGATATTACCCGATTTAGGAGTTTCCCAACAAACAATAATACTTTTGGGAATTCACTGGAGCTTAACTAAGTTGTCGCAAAAGTTGATCCAAGGTAATGTCAGTCCATTGTTAGGGAAAGCCTTATTGATAGCAACTTGAGTCATCTAACTAATTTGATGTTTCAATCTGAACTATTGAACTTTTTCTGATCTCTATACTTATATGCACAGCATTGTTTCCATAATTCCCAGCACACTATGATCAGGACTACTTGAATGACCAATTTATGTATTGCATTGGTTGATCTTTCCTACCACCAAGAATTCAACAGGGCCCTAATGGTTCCCTGTTGGCCAGCAATACCTAGAGAGCCACCAAATAAATTCCCAATATTCCTTGCAGCTTCTCCATCTATAAAGGCATGTTTCATGGAATCATTCACTGGACTATCACAACATTTACACATAGTAGTTATATTCCTCCCAAACCTTGTGAGTACATCATCGAAAGGAAGTTTAAATTTCCATAATTTCCAAACAAGGAAAGAAACTTTGAAAGGGATGCTAGAGTGCCAAACTTTGCTCAATTGCTGCTCTTTGACTTTACAACCGAGAGGTATTGAGTGGTTACTTGAGCATCGAGAGTCATAACAAGCCCCGATCTACCAAGCAAACATAGATTTACTCTACCCATATTTACAACAAGGTGAAGGTTACAACCCTAGGCTTTTTCCTGTTTAACAAAAACATCAAAAAAATATTTCAATTATTATTTGATTATTAGTTTGTTGAATCTCTTAGCAATTAATTTAGATAACAGTTACCCAGCTTTGTTTGAAAGATAAATTTGGTTATTTCAAGTTCTTTTTCTTGAGCGTTTACCTTAACACCACTTTAAACTCTATGTGAATTCGACCGCCACTCGTGTTGGATTTTATAACTGCAACGATCGTTTCGTATTTCTTAATTAAGTGTGAATTGGATGTGATCAATGAAAAACACTTAAATATGGAAATAAAAGAAATAGAAAAGCACTTAATTTGGAAGTGATGAAAATTAAGAACACAAAAGTGATCCAAAAACCAGAGAACCCTCATTTACCCATAGAGTTGTAGGGTCTATATCCATTTCATAAGTAAAAGAAAATTGAAGAGAAGATTATAGGCATATGCCTATAAAAAAAAAGTCTTTTGATAACCTTGCTTGGAAGAATGAAACGAAAGGTGGAGAATATTTGCGAAGATTTTCTATTTTTTTTTTCTTTTGCAACTTGGAGCATCATAAATAGTGTAATAACCGAATTTTTTATTTATACTCATCAATTTAAGAGTTTGCATATTTATTGTATACTAGTGAACCTAATTAACTATTACACATATTAAGTTGGATAATAAAATAAGAGATTTTTACATTCCTATGCCACATAGGAAACTTTATTACCCTCAATGTTTAATGTTTGACTTAATTATACTTAGTATACCAAATTATCAATTTTATACCATAATTAATTAAGGGTATAATTAATTGTACATTTTCTACTCCTTAATTAAAGGAATATGCACGTTTCTCTCAACTAACCCCTCAGTCCCACCCACATTTTACCCATACCCACGTTCTTTTTACCATTTTCCATCTTCTGAAACCAAATTCTCCCTCAATTCACAGAAAATTGAAGAAACCCTTCAACAAAATTCCCCATTTTACTCCAGTTGAAGTTCATCAATGAAGAACAACAAAGTTCATCAAAATTGAAGTCA
Organism: Nicotiana glauca; assembly: GCA_026770625.1. Classification (NCBI taxonomy): domain Eukaryota; kingdom Viridiplantae; phylum Streptophyta; class Magnoliopsida; order Solanales; family Solanaceae; genus Nicotiana; species Nicotiana glauca. The sequence continues at coordinate 41,696 of MU753282.1, read as the reverse complement.
AATCTTCAAAGTTCATACACACATTTACCTTCAGCTTCAAATTTTCCCAATGAAGAAGAACAAACCTTCAAAGAGACAAGAGAACAACAATTCCACCATTGACAGTCATTAAAAGCTTTGAAGCTTTGAATTCAAATTTGGCTTTTCAAAAATCATTATTTGTTTTGATTGGGTGTTGTTGAAAATAATTGGAAATATGTTTTGGAGTTTATATATCAATTTTAAGGGGTTTTGGTGAAGATTAGACTTGGTTTTGACTGAAATTCAGATTGAAACTCGAAGAAGAAGAAGACATTGCAGAAATTGTAGATAAATTGTACAACAACTGTAGATAAGTTATAGATAAATTGTAGACTATTTTTTGCAGAAGATTTTATAGAAGTTTTAGTCGTTTTGGATTTGTGAAAACAGAAAACAATGCATCTACAATCAGAATATAAATAATCTACAATTTATCTACAAAATATCTCCAAACTAGATACATTGAATTTTAATATCCTAATTCTCATTTCAATTGTAGCATAATTGGCATTTTCGACATAATTACGTTTTTGCAGAAGATTTTGTAGAAGTTTTAGTCGTTTTTGATTTGTGAAAACAGAAAACAAAGCACCTACAATTGGAATATAAATAATCTATAATTTATCTACAAAATATCTACATTGAATTTTTATATCCCAATTCCCATCCAATTGTAGCATAATTGTGATTTTTTACATAATTACGTTTTCTCAGAAGATTTTAGAAGTTTTAGCCGTTTTTTATTTGTGAAAACAGAAATTAAAGTATCTACAATCAGAATACAAATAATCTATAATTTTTGCAATATATCTTCTTCTTCTTCTTCTTCTTCTTCTTCTTTTTCTTCGAGTTTCAATCTGAATTTCAGTCAAAACCAAGTTTAGTCTTCACCAAAACCCCTCAAAATTGAGATATAAACTCTAAACCATATTCCCGATTATTTTCAACAACACTCAATCCAAACAAATAATAATTTTTAAAAACCCAAATTTGAATTCAAAACTTTCAAGCTTTTTAATGGCTATCAATGGTGGAAAATATTTGGAAGAATATTTACTTACTTAATTGTAGATCGCCTAAGTAGGAATCAGAAAGAATATGATTTAATCTGATTTACACCAAATCTTTTTAGAATATTTTGTTCCTCAATTTTAGCTCAACAAATTAGGAAGATTCAGCTACTATTAATTAGTATTTAATGATTGATATAATAACTGTAGAAAAAATATGAACAGGACGGGTAAATTAGAAACTATGCACATTTTTAGTAATAAGGTTTCATATATGGTATAGGAAAGAAAAAATCTCACAAAATAATGGTAAAGAAATGGGATAAACCCATGTATGTTCCTTATTAGCCCATGTACAAAGACTTAAGGTATAGGAAAATAAGTAATTTAGGTCTTAATAAATAAATAGGAAAAAATGAAAGAACATTAGAACGAAGAGCTAACCTTAGCTCATATATGCATCTCTACTCTCCCAAGATTTTTCTTGGGGGAAATGATAGACCTCTGCAAACGTGGCCACCATGCTCTGCTGACCAGCATGGATGATGACAGTGACCATGGGTGGATGGAATGGTTCGCTGCAGTTGCCACCTATGATATCATTCTAACAACGGCATTATCCTTTTCGACCGCTACATTATCCTTTTCGACCGCTTGGAACCGCACTCGTAAGACCTTAGTTTGATATTTTTACTAAATATCCTTCTATAGTCATATTGATCTTTTATCCTTTGCATATTTCAAAAACTAAATGGATCCCACCGGTGGTTGAAGGTTTGGATCGGTGATTTCAGAAGATTTTGGATGCCACAATGCCCGAAACTCGTTTGTGGAAAGAACTGGCCCCCAAATATGGGTGGAAAGCAAAAACATCATGATAATTCAAACTCACCTTATTTCAATTTTTCATGTGAAGAACTTGACTAATATCTTCTATCTTTTCCTTGAAATCAGGTCTACCTGTGGGCTCAGTTGTTGTCCCTGAGGATGACGTTTTGGATAATCCTTCTAATGGGTGAGGCTGTCAAGCGCCGCTTACGTGAGAAAGTGTCTCCGGACCTGCTTCAGGCATAGGCGTTCCATTACGGAGTCCCCGATTAGAGAACAAGCAACCAAAGATAAGGCGTTCCTCCGTGGCTGTGGAAAAGAATAAGAGGGTAAAGGCCAGTGCCCCCGAGTCATCTCCGGAACTTATGATCACCAGCCCTCTTTTTGGGCCGATCATAGACACCATGACAATTAACAATGATGGAGAAGTCAGTGATGATGGGGCTTCTCTACACAGAAGGCGGCGTTCATCATCAACTGAATAGAATGCTCAATCTGTTGGGTTAATTGCACCAACCGAGGACGATACATCAGCACTTTGGAGAGAATTTGATTTAGTGAAAAATGCCAATTCTCATTTTATGTCCCAATTACCGTACCCTGTATCTCAGGCCTAAGTACCGAGTCCCTGCCATCTTTGGTCGGTGAGCATCTAACAACCAGCATTGCATTTGATGCAGCTGCTTCTTACTTTTCAACTCCATCAATTTCATCTTTATATTTACCACCACCATCAATTGCTCCATCATTTTCATCTTCATCCACTCTTCCACCATCAGTGGATACATTATCTCCACCGGTCGCATCTGGTTACGAAGGAGATGTTCCTCCTCCCCAGTCCCCAGTTCATGGGAATCTGGGGCAATATTATGCTGCTCATTCTGAAGATCCCCATCGGAGGAGAATTGTTACCTTTTTTGTCTCTACCAGGTGCAACCTACTCTTTCGGTCACTGGAGCTTGCTAATTATCCGTGAAGCCTTTGGCTTCATAGAAATATTATGAAAAGGTTAGGGCACTCTCGGGAGAGTTCCTGTTGAATAATGCCATGCACAATACCGTAGCGGTACGCTCCTTTCTTTCTTTGTTTTTTCCTCTACTTTTATATGGACGTATTCTGAAATTCATCTTTCTTGTTTTGTAGGCCAATTTTCTTGCTTCAGGGGGCCTTCAGAGGTTGATTCTTGATAGGAAAAACTTACTTCCACTCGAGATCAACTTTTGGTAGAGCGAGAGCAAAATATCATTCAGCTCTTGAAATTGGAAGCCAAAGTTGTCGAGGTTGTTGCATTAGAAGCTCATTTGCAACAAAGCAAGCAAGAGGTGATAAACCTTATCCAAGAAATTGGCCCACTGAGGGTTAGATTTGACGAAGCCAAGGCCAAATGGTTTGAAGTTCATGACCTCATTCTTGCTGCAACCGAGCGCGAGACTACCACTACTGAAAAAATGACTGACTTAGAGGTAGCCTTGAACTTTGAAATCAAAGAGCTTGCTGTTGCGCGGTTGAAACATGCCCACTTGGAAGATAAGTACAAGAAAATTATCAAGAATAATAGGCTCTATAGTTCAACTGTCTGTGACCTTGATGTTATCCTTAGATTTGTTAGGTCCGCCCGGGATACCCTTTCTGCCGAGATAGCTCAACTCAAAGAAGAACTTAAGCACCGTTCGGCTTCCCTCATTGTTGAGAAAACTTACGCTATATATAGAATGAGGAGACAAACCTTGGACGAGGCTAAAGCTGCTATCATTGATTTCGATGTCGAAACTGTTATGGCCCAAGATCTTGAGTTGCCCGCTAAAAATGGACTCCCAGCACAGTCTGATGCTCCTGATTCTTCTGGTTATAGTTTCGAGTTTTTAGGAACTAAAGAGGAATCATAAGGCAACGATGTTGAAGACCAAACTAGGAAAACTGTCAAGCCATCGACGGGTCCACCTACTTCTTCCGAGGATGCGGACACTTCTCATTTAAATCCTTCTATTTAAAAGTACAAAAACATTTGTTATGCTAAAAAAAATTGCCATTACTTGTGGCTATCTTGTACAACTTGTTTTTGCGAGGCTGGTTGTGCAGTCCCCGGTCTTGATGGTGCATTTTATTTTCGAACTTTCATTCCCGGTCGATGTGGCAGTTATTAATGTCGTATCCTCATACCATTCGCCTCTAGTGTTTGAATGCGAAGAATGCGAATTGGAATACTGGAAGTCTTGTACCTTGAAAGATTCCACTAATGAATTGCTAGATAATCCTTAACTCAGTAACACACCTCACTTTCTCTGAGGAATATATACTATCAAGCGAAAGATTATCTAACAATCCTCTAGTGGTTTATTCTCGTGAACGGTCGGGTACCCTTTGTTCGGTAGCAAACTTAACTTCCCAGTGGGAATTTTCTATCGAGCCAAAGATTATGTAACCATCCCCAAGTGGAAGCTTCCTTGTTTGCCTTGCAATTAAAGGTCTTAACTGCTGCTGACTTCGTAGTATGCTTTCTACCACTGCCTCTTTAAAAACCTTGCAGAGAAACTCCATTGGAACAAAAACTGAACAAAGGGAAAAAGAGTGCTGGGTAACTTGTCTCCATTTTGGTTCTCCAGCTCGTATGAACCTTTCCCAGTGATAGCTGAAATTTGGTAGGGACCTTCCCATGTTTGACCCAGCTTCCTCACATTGAGCTCCCGAGTATTTTGGGTTACTTTCCTCAGAACCAAATCTCCTACTTTGAAATAACGGAAATTGGCTCTCCGATTATAATACTACTCATTCTTGGCTTTTGAGCTACCATTCTTACACGCACCAAGTCTCTGTGTTCCTTGAGCAGCTCCAAGTTTATTAACATTACCTAGTTGTTCGATTCATCATTTGCCTAGAAGTATCGTAAAGTAGGTTCTCCTACTTCTACCGGTATTAGAGCTTCTGCACCATACTCAAGAGAAAAAGCAGTTTATCATGTGCTCGACTTGGCTATTGTTCGGTAGGCCCACACAACTCCGAGTAATTCTTCGGGCCAATTGCCTTTTGTTTCTTCCAATCTTTTCTTAAGGTTTTGAATAATCACTTTGTTTGTTAACTTCGCTTGACTGTTTGCACTCGGATGATAAGGTATAGAAGTGATCCTCTTTATCTTCAAATTTTCAAGGAACTTTGTAATTTTTCCGTCGATAAAATATGACCTATTGTCGCATGCTATCTCTTTTGGTATTCCAAACCTGCAAATTATATTTTCCCATAGGAAGACGACTACTTCGCATTCTCTAATCTTTTGATAAGGACCTACTTCCACCCTTTTAGAGAAATATTCAGTTAGAATTAAAAGATACCTTACCTTTCATGATACGGTGGCAGCGATTTGATGATATCCATCCCCCATTTCATGAATGGCCACGGGGACAAAATCGAATGTAAGGGTTTTGCCGGTTGATGAAGTTGTCACACTAATTTCAGCACCAAAGAATCTGCAATAGTTGTCGCATATCTCTTCAAAGACCTCTCTCATGACATAATTAGCTCCAGACACTCCTAAGCACCGGACCAACGGGCCTTAGAAGGATTTTCTATACGATTGGCCTTTCTTGAAGCTATAACGTGAAACTTTGGCGCGTAGAACTCGTGATGCTTTGGGGTCTTCGGTCAACTTCTCATGCTCGAGATAGTCGATTATTTCATTTCTCCAGTCCCAGACCAAACTAGTCGAATTTACCTTGATTTATGTCGATGATCCCGAGGTTTCCAATGCATCTTCTTCCATATTATCCTCCCTCGAGATATGAGTAATTGACCACTCCCGGAATCGCACCAACAGATCTTGGACCTTTATCACGTATTGTTTCATACATTCCTCTTTGGTGTCAAAGGCCTCATAGACCTAATATACCACAAAATGTGAGTCACATTTTATTTTGATGACCTCGGAGTCAAGTCCACGAGCCAATTCGAGCTCTGCAATCAAAGCTTCGTACTCTGCTTCATTGTCAGTTAAATGGATTGTTATGATGGCTTGCCTTAAGGTTTCCCCCGAAGGTGTGATTAAGACTATTCTGAGTCCATACCCTTTTATGTTGGAAGATCCGTCCGTAAATAAAGTCCAAACCCCTAATGTTGATTCTGACACGATTACTGTCTCCTCAGTTGCCAGAGGCAATAGTCCAGGACTAAAATCAACCATGACGTCAGCTAAGACTTGCAACTTAATTGTAGTCCTCGGTTTATATCTTATGTCGAACTCGCTCATTTTAATGACCCATTTAGACAACCTTCCCAAGAGATAGGGTTTACGGAGGATGTTCTGCAAAGAGAAAGTAGACCACAGCTATCGGGTGGCATTGGAAGTAAGGCCTCAGCTTTCGAGCGGCAACTACGATATCTAAGGCCAATTTTACCTAATGTGGGTAGCGATTTTCTGCTCCCGATAATATTTTACTAATGTAATAAATGGGAGATTGCATACCTTCATATTTTCGGACTAAAACCGCACTTATTGCAACTTCTGATACCGCGAGGTAGACTAGCAATGTTTCACGTTCTTTTGGTTTCGAGAGTAATGGAGGGCTTGATAAGTACTTCTTCAAGTCCTTCAAGGTTTGCTGACACTACAGTGTCCATTCGAAAATTATTTTTCTTTTTGAGTAGTGCGAAGAAGAGATGACATTTTTTCAACAGTCGAGAAATGAACCTGCTCAAAGCTGCTAATATCCATGTGATCCTATAGACTTCTTTTACATTTGACAATTGATCCGGGATATCCTATATGGCCTTGATTTTGTTGGGGTTTACCTCAATTCCTCTTAGTGAAACTAAGAATCCCAGAAACGTACCAGAACTGACCCCGAACGCGCACATCTCGGGGTTAAGTTTCATATTATGCTTCCTTAGGATGTCGAATGTTTGTTGCAAATGCTTAAGGTGGTCATCTGCATTCAAAGGCTTAACAAGCATATCATCTATATATACTTCCATAGTCTTTCCTATTTTCTTTGCGAACATCTTATTCACGAGCCGTTTATAAATGGCTCCGGGGTTTTTCACCCCGAAGGGCATCACATTATAACAATATTTACCGTAATACATTATAAACGAAGTATTTTCTTGATATTCTGGGTTCATCATAATTTTATTATACCCAGAATAAGCATCGAGGAGACTTATTAACTCGTGCTCGGTCGTGGCATCAATCATTTGATCGATAATTGGAAATAGGAATGAGTCTTTCAGGCACGCCTTATTAAGATCCTAATAGTCTATGCACATATAAAATTTATTATTTTTCTTAGGAACTACTACTACATTAGCTAGCAAGTCCAGATAACTTACCTCTCGGATTGAACCAATATTGAGTAAGTGGGTTACCTCTTGATTGACGAATTTATTCCTGGCTTTAACAATAAAGCGCTTCTTTTATCTTACCAGAGGTATGTTGGGATCTAAGATTAACTTATGCACGGCTACCTCCATCGAGATACCTGTCATATCCTCATGAGACCATGCAAAACAATGTCGCGCCCCCTTCTTTCTCGCAAAATTATGTTTGTGACATTTGGAAGGACAGCTCATTCCTTTTAGGAATTGGGTTTGATTTAAAGAGTCACCACCTAATGATTAGGGTCCATTTGGACACCAAGGAGGTTTGATTTGAATAACCAGAGATAGGGTAAGGGCTTAAAATTTTTCTAAGGGGAAGGTATTAGGCACCCCTCAGAATCCACTAGTGTGGTTCCCAGCCAGACTATTATTATGAATTTGGGTAGAATTAACATATAGACAAATAGGACTCAAATAAGAGGGGATTTTTATCACATAAAGGTTTGAAAGAACAATTAGAAAAGCTGATTTTTTTTAAAAAAAGTTTAAAATGCTGGAAAGAAAGAATAAAGGGAGGGGGGTCCTAGGTTTATTAATAATATGGATCATCCCACACAATGCCCAGTAATTACTCCTGAATGAGGGGAAACATGTGATATTATCGCGTGGTCATCATATCCATATCTACCCTTCCCACCCCGTTAAGGTATTAAAGCGCGAAATGGTCTCGCTTACCTATTGCATGCTACTACCCATCCCAATCCTATCAGTCCTGGGGCATTTAGGACTACTAATCCTAAGGGAGGTAGGGATGTTAGGCTTATTTGTGGTTTAAAAAGCAAAAATTCTAAGGCGGCATACAAAACATATATAGCAAGTTGGGGAAGAGCACATAACACGCAAAGGCTTAGATATATCCCCTTTAACAAAGAAACACATATTTAGCATGACTTACACATACTAGTTAAGGTCTGATTAAACATTAAACATGCGGGAATTTAAAGGTTGAGGTAGACTGTAATTCAGATAAGAAGCCCAAATCAAGCCTGCCTGCTGATTGTGGTTATTAGAAAAGATTCAGATTTTAATTTTTACCCTAAGGCTTGCCTAAGTGTTAAGACGAGGTCCTATTGGCATGATATCTACTGAATTCAGAAATAGTAAAGTTTGGAATAAACTGTTTGAATGCATACTCGTTAAACTTGCTAGGTGTGGAAATCAGATTATTAAAAGAGAGGCCAGATTTAAACAAACTGATTATTAACTCTGCAACTGACGGTACCCTTATTACTAATTTTTTTTATATCCCTATGTGAATTAAGCAGCTCATATTTGTTAGGGAATTCCAATAAACATGCTTTCTAAGCGTAGTTGATTTCAAACGTAGTGTAGAACGCAGAAGACTTATTTTAAAACTTATACACATGATATCTAGGTGTTGAATTGTTTGAAAACCTATGAACATGATTCTTATATGTTGAACTTATTTGAAAGCCTATGAACATGATTTCTAAGTGCAGAGTTTATTTTTCAAGAAACTATAGGCATGATTTCTATATGCGAAAATTGTTTGAAACCTATGAACATGATATTTCAGAATTTATTTTAAGAAAATAATAGGCATGAGGCAGAAATTGTTTGAAACCTATAGGCATGATTTCTATATGCAGAGATTGTCTTAAGAACCTATAGGCATGATTTCTATATGCAAAAATAATTTGAAACCTATGAACATGATATCTAAATGCAGAAATTACTTTAAGAACCTATAGGCATGATTTCTATATGCAGAGATTGTCTTAAGAACCTATAGGCATGATTTTTATCCTTTTTTGCATACATGGTTACCCGCCCTTTTCACTAGCCATCCCCAAGAGTTTATTACAAATTATTACAGCCCAGATTAAAGTAAAAAATACATCAAAAAAAAAAATACAACCAAGGAGAACCTAATTCAGACTTCGTGTCTGAAATATGAGGTAAACCAACTCCAAAGAGATCGTGATCCAAAGCCTTTCTCCCATTTGAGTGTGCCAAGTTCCCTAAGAGCCTCAAATGGACTCCGGGCAATGCTCACACCCAAATATATTATCAGATTAGAACAAGTGTAGTGGAAAGGCCAGCCCTCAAGTGTCCAAGTTCAGAGGGAGCTCAAGGGTCCCAAGGCAAGTCTCACAATAAGGGGGCAGAACTTAAAAAACTAAAAAAGTGTGCAAGTGTAGAAACAGAATTCTAAAGGGGGAGAAGAAAGGGAAATAGCTACAAATAAGTAAATATAAGGGGTTCATGGGGGATAGGGAAATTGATAGAGGCAAGAGTAGGTTGTGGGCATAATGTTAGCACACCCATAAGCCTATTAGAACACACTATTAGAAGCTAGGATCCCAAGGGATCAATCTTAATTCATGGACAGTAATTTGAATATTGCAATGCCTTAAGCCATAGCTTAAACTCATAGGGGACAGGAGTTTGGGATTCATAATAGAAACAGGCAGAAAGAAATCAACATGCTAATTTGAGTGTTGAACTATATAGAAACAGTAAGTAGACATGGATACAAAAGCAATAAATAAATACATTGTTGTGGTTCTTAAGCTTAAATCAAGACATACCAGTTTCAAAGAAACAAATAGAGAAAAGCAGTAGGTCTTGTAAACAGGCCATAGTGCAGACAAGAAAAGAGATTACTATTGTGTATAAGTGTAAGTTTAGAAAGACTATGAATGAGTCCTCGTGTGTTAATGAAAGAGTCGTGCATTTATAGTGTGAAAATTAGGCAGAGATATAGTAAGAAAACTGTTAAGGAACTGAATATCAATTAAGAATCAATCACACAAGACTTCCTTTAATTAAGGAATTCATATTCAAACGCTAAAAGTTATTTAAGGAAATAAATCAAAAAAGCATTTTGTGCAAAGTAGGTATTTAGGGGTAAATACATAGAAGTTTATTTTAGGGGCAGAGCTTTGAAATACACGGTAGCATAAATAAGGTAAGAGAAATCAATTAGTAGCCCGTAAATCAAGGATCAGAGATTTTGTAATCACTGGTCCATGAATGAACCAAGCCAGAAAAGTTAAGGAAAGTCAAATAACTTAAATTGAGTCATAGGGAAATCAGCAAACAAGGAAAGAAATCAATCAAACCTATATAGAAGGAAGTCTGAAACTAATCAAAATTTGAAAGCCATTTTAGAGGGGAAATTCAGCGCATATAAAGAGCATACAAACATGTTAAGCTAAAAAAAGATGTCGTGTCAATGCAAAATCAGTAGATAATAGACTATAGGAGCATGGTAGTCACATAGGTTAGCAATGTAGAAGAGAATTAGCATCTAGTAGCATACAAAAGATCCAGTGTAAAAGACCTTAGAAAAGTTTAGTGGAAAATCAAAATTGCTTAAAGAGACAGAGATTGAGACAAAAGATTTCGAGACTCACTTGAGAAACAAGTTCAGAACCTCGAAATAGTTAGGGTTTCTGAAATCAGACAGCTTTAAAGATAAAGAACAAACATATCACATCACCTTTGTTCTCAAACCCCGGATAAACCCCTAAATTTTAGGGTTTTACCATCAATCGAGTGCCGAGATGAGAGGGCAAGTAATCTAGAAAGCAAAAGATACTAGTCGAAACAAGTTCAAAGGTCTCAGAAAGGAACTGGGACCTTCGACATGCTTTTCAGTAACAGAAACTCATGAGAAACAAAGTAAAAAAGTAATATGTGAAACAACAATAGAAGAACTGGTAGAAGAAATAAATAAGAACATGGTAGGAAAATCTTAACAAGAGCACAGCAGGAGCAAGATAACAGAAGAACATGGTAGAAGAGATTTAACAAGAACACAGTAGGAGAAACATAGTAGAAAACACACAAGAGAAGAAGAAAATTAGAGAAACACATAAGAAAATCAGAGAAACATAACTCAAACCCCTAGATCGGAAAATAAAGGTTTTGAAAGCATAACCTTTTGAAAAAATATAAGAAAATCATTTTAAAAGCTTAGGGAAAGCATAGATTTGGAACAGATCTAAAGAGATCAGAAAAACCTCAAAGCTAGGGTTTTCAGAGGAACCCAAACGGTGACAAAGGCTTGGATCTAAGCAGGAGGAGTTGAGGCCAGGCTCGAACAAACACGACTTGCTAGAGCAAAGCCGGAGATGGACGTGGAACTTGAATCGAGACGGCTGTGGAACTTGAATCGACAGAGGTCTGGACCCAACTCTTCGTAGTCAAGTCATGAAAACTCAGTAATCAAATGTAAGGAGCCATAGGTGGCTTGGTGGGTGGTGAAACCACCATGGATTTAGGTCAAAAGGTGGCCGGGAAAGATGAAGGGAACTCATCAGAGAGGAGGGGAAGGGGGGAAGGTTCTAGAGAGAACCAAAGGTTAGAGAGATAGAGACGAGTGAGGCAAATGAGGGGTTTGGGGGGGTCATTTGGCTTAATTAGGTAAGAATGAATCTGGGCCGTTGATCAAAATTAATCAACTGTCAGAATTTAATTCGGGTAGGGTCAGGTAGATTTAGGGTTTGGGCTTGGGTCTTTGGGCTAGTTTAATTAGGGTTGGGTATTGGGTTTAATCAGAAATGGGATGGGAATTGGGGGTTAGATTTAGGCTAAATTTGAAATCCAAATTTGGCTATACGTTAACCCTTTTTCCACATTTTATTTATAAAAAATAGTAAATAAATTTCTGAAAACTAATTGAAAGCATTAAAATAGTTTATCATATATAATTAACAATTTAAAAATACAGGACTTAATTTTAGGAATATAAAACATAATTGAATCTTAAAATGGCTAATATTGCAATTATATGTAATTTAGCTTAAAAATACTAAAAAAATTTGTAAAAAAATAAAAAAATTAAATTAGCTATATCTTAGCATAAATACAAAATTCCAATAAGTGAATTACCAATAATATAATTTGGGAAATAATCATTGGGTTTTTATGGATGAAAAAGGGAAATAAATCAGTTTTAAAAACTTTAAAATTATGGAAAAATTAGTAAAATGCTTGGACATACTTATATATGCATATATATTCTATTTTTAAAGATGTTTTGCATATAAAAATATACGGGGAAAACTGGGTATCAACAGATGTCCCTCTTTACCGGGGAAGGATGAAAGAGTTGTCGGGTAAAGATATGATGACCAATTTTGACCGAATGAAATGTTTTGAATAAATTTGGTCGCGCTCTGGTTTCTAAGTTGCCTACATATCCCTGATCTTACAAGAATCAGTCCATATTTAGTTCGGGATCCGTCGGCGAAATATGACGATGGAAACCTTTTAAGAACGGACGCAATATTCAGGTTGGGATAAATGGTTAAGGTCTAATAGGGCTGTGGGATCCTGTCGAGATGGTTGTTGCTCGCCGGTTTACCTACAAATAAGCAATACAAGCATATACTGTGCGTAAATTTAAACGTGATGCAAGTTCCCGTCGGACCATAAATGCTATCTTTGGACGGTTAGGATGACGTCCTCAGACCATGATGTCCTGGGCCATGAAGCGTATAATAAAGGATTCGCAGGCCATGAAATGATGCTCTCGGGCTATGAGAATGATGCCTCCAAACCATGATGCCTTTGAATAATGATATGCAAGAAATTAAAGGGATCTTCAGGTCATGGCATGGTGTTCTCGGGCTATGTAAATGGTGCCTCCAAATGATGACGCCCTCAGATAATTTGGCAATCTTTCATCCCATGAAATACAGTAGGTGGAGATATTTCAGCCATGCAAAAATAAAGTGGCGATCTTTCAGCCATGCAAGCGTAAATAAGGTGGCGATATTTTAGCCATGCAAAAATAAGGTGGCGATCTTTCAGCCATGCGAAAAATAAAGTGGCGATCTTTCAGCCACGAAATGCAATAGGTGGCGATCTTTTAGATATCCAAAAATAAAGTGGCGATCTTTAAGCCATGCAAGCATAAATAAAGTGGCGATCTTTCAGCCATGCAGATGTATATGGAGACAGTGTTTAGTCTCGAAAGGCAGAATGGTAGCATTTTGCAATGCAAAAGATGTAGATAGAGACAGTGTTTAGTCTCGGAAGGAAAAATGGTAGCCTTATACAATGCAAAAGATACAGATGGAGACAGTGTTTAGTCTCGGAAGGCAGAATGGTAGCCTTATGCAATGCAAAAGATGTAGATTGAGACAGTGTTTAGTCTCGGAAGGCAGAATGGTAGCCTTATGCAGTGCAAAAGATGCAGATTGAGACAGTGTTTAGTCTCGGAAGGCAGAATGGTAGCCTTATGCAATGCAAAAGATGCAAATGGAGACAGTGTTTAGTCTTGGAAGGCAGAATGGTAGCGTTATGCAATGCAAAAGATGCAGAATGGTAAATAGGGTTACTTAGCTAATAGCAGGTTGTGATATTGTGACTGCTGGGGACATTGCGATACAGGGAATATCACCGGCGCGCGTGAAAAGCAAATACGGGCAAATGCAATAATTCTGAGAGTTGTATTCCTGAACAATGTTTGTCTCATGAGTGTACAGTATGTCAGGTGCTTTCGCAATCCAAGTGTCTGCATCCAAAGAAAACTCATCAATTTTGTAGAGGGGAGGTTAGTTTGTATCCTTGATGGCCTTGTTCGACCCATTCGACTATGATACGGTGATACGATGATACGGTAAGTATCTTTGGGGGGGTAGCATTGCTGAACAAAGTGAATTCGATAATAAACATGCATGAATTTGTAAAATATGTCGTAAGTATATATTTAAGAAATAACTTTTAGATGAACCGACGACTGTGACGTGGCTCAAGACATTGCAACCTCTCTTGCTACGAAATTTTGAGGGTCCTACTCAAAATTCTGCCCCAACTTAATACATTGATGCTTCTGGTGGCTGCTTGCGATGATCGGCTGAAATAACTTCAGAATTTTGAGGATCCTCCTCAAAATTCTACCCAGTTTCTAATTTCGAGGGGGAAATGAAAATTTTATTGAATTATGACCGAACCCATAGGGCTGCCTACGTTTCCTTTCTTAAACGGGAATCAGGTCAGATGTAGTTAATTTACATCGTGTAGGAAAACATAAGATTACACATAGTAGCGCTTGATAAGATTATACATTGTAGCGCTTAACTGCATCTGAATTGATTGGTTTCGGCCAGACTTCTCCGTCCATTTCTGCAAGTATAAGGGCTCCTCCTGTCAGAACCCAATGAACCATGTATGGACCTTGCCATTTGGGAGAGAATTTTCCCTTGGCTTCATCTTGATACGGGAAGATTTTCTTTAATACCAGCTGCCCTGGTGTGAACCATCTTGGCTTAATTCTTTTATTGAAGGCTCTGGACATCCTGTTCTGATAAAGCTAACCGTGTCTAACTGTATTCATTCTTTTTCCATCTATGAGAGCTAACTGTTCGTAATGACTCTTCACCCATTCTGCATCATCAAGCTCAGCTTCCTATATGATTCTTAAGGAAGGAATTTCTACTTCGGTTAGAATGACGGCTTCCGTACCATAAACCAGCATATAGGGGGTTACACTAGTTGATGTGCGGACTGTGGTGCGATACCCCAATAAAGCAAATGATAGCTTCCCATGCCACTACTTATGATTCTCTACCATTTTCCTCAGTATCTTCTTAATGTTCTTAGTGGCGGCTTCTATAGCTCTGTTCATTTGAGGCATGTAGGCTGTAAAATTGTTGTGCCTGATCTTGAAAGTTTCACACATAGCTTTCATCAAGTCACTGTTGAGGTTAGAGACATTACCAGTGATGATTGATTCTGGAATCCCGAACAGACAAACAATGCGGTCACGAACAAAGTATGCCATGACCTTCTTAGTTACTGCTCTGTAAGATGCTACTTCGACCCATTTGGTGAAATAGTCAATTGCCACTATGATGAATCTGTGCCCATTGGAGGCGGCAGGCTCGATTGGTCCAATGACATCCATTCCCTAGGCGGTGAAAGGCCATGGTGAGCTTGTTGCATTAAGCTCATTGGGAGGCACCTTTGTCATGTCTACATGTATTTGACAACGGTGGCATTTCCGGACATAATGGATGCAATCTATTTCCATAGTCATCCAAAAATAACCAGCCCGGAATATCTACTTGGCTAAAACAAACCCGTTCATATGTGGACCACAGGTCTCAGCATGGACTTCTTCTAGCAGCTTGGATGCTTCCTTTGCGTTGACACACCTGATTAGTCCCAAATCAAGAGTCCTCCTATACAGGATTCCTCCACTGTGAAAGAAATTGTTGGACAGCCTTCGGAGTGTGCATTTCTGAATAGGATTTGCAAGTTCTGGGTATTCTCCTTTTTCTAAATATTCCTTGATATCATGAAACCAAGGCTTTTCGTCTGCTTCTTCCTCAACATGGGCACAGTAAGCCGACTAATTGTGGATCTCTACTAGGATGGGATCAATAAAGTTTTTGTCTGGATGTTGTATCATGGATGACAAGGTAGCCAATGCATCGGCGAATTCATTCTGGATTCTGGGAACATATCAGAATTCTATTTTTGTGAACCTTTTCCTCAGTTCTTGCATGTGATGCAGATACGGGAGTATCTTAGAGTTCTTGGTTGCCCATTCCTCCCGGACCTGATATATGAGTAAGTTTGAATCCTTGATTACTAACAACTCCTGAATGTTCATGGCAATGGCCATTTTGAGCCCTAGAATGCAGGCTTTGTACTCGTCCATATTATTGATGTAGGGGAACCTGAGCTTAGTTGACACTGGACAGTGCTGACCGATTTCAGATACTAGGACCGCTCCTATGCCAACTCCTTTGAAATTTGTCGCTCCATCAAAAAACATTCTCCACCCATCATAAGATTCTACAATGTCTTCTCCTGTGA
This sequence comes from Nicotiana glauca, assembly GCA_026770625.1. Lineage (NCBI taxonomy): Eukaryota > Viridiplantae > Streptophyta > Magnoliopsida > Solanales > Solanaceae > Nicotiana > Nicotiana glauca. The sequence continues at coordinate 25,674 of MU753282.1, read as the reverse complement.
ATGATACCTCTTCATCAGGAAAATACGTCTTTAAGGGTTCGTATTCTCCATCCACAGGGTTTTCGGCAAGATGATCTGCTAGTGCCTATCCTTTGATTGCTTTCTGAGTCACGTATACAATGTCGAATTCACTCAACAGGATTCGCCACTTGGCTAGCTTGGTGGTGGGCATGGGCTTCTGAAAAATGTACTTCAAGGGGTCCATAGTTAATATTAGATATGTAGTGTAGGCACAGAAATAATGCCTTAACTTTTGGGCCACCCAAGTCAGAGCATAGTAGGTGCGTTCCAAAAGAGAATATCGTGCCTCATATGGAGTGAACTTCTTGTTGAGATAATAAATGACCTATTCATTCCTCCATGTTTCATCGTGCTTTCCAAGGACGCAACTGAAGGCACCATCTAGCACTGCGATGTAGAGCAGTAGGGGTCTACCCAGCTCTAGCGGGACCAAAATGGGTGGTATTGATAGGTATTCCTTGATTCTGTCGAAAGCTTTCTGGCATTCATCGGTCCATTTGGTTGTAGCGTCCTTCTTCAACATTTTAAATATTGACTCACAAATAACTGTAGACTGCTATGAACCGGCTTATGTAGTTCAGCCTTCCCGGGAAACTCATCACATCTTTCTTATTCTTCGGTGGTGGTAATTCTTTAATGGCTTTTACCTTTGATGGATCCAGCTCAATTCCCCGACGGCTCATAATAGACCTAAGTAATTTTCCAGCGGGAACCCCAAATACACACTTCGTGGGATTCAGCTTTAGTTTGTATCTTCATAATCTGTTAAAGAACTTTCTCAAATCTTCAATGTGATCATTAGCCATCTTGGACTTGATGATAACGTCATCTACATACACCTCAATGTCCTTGTGCATCATATCATGAAAATTGTGGTCATAGCCCTCATATAGGTGGCCCCTGCATTCTTTAAACCAAACGGCATCATCTTGTAGCAGTACATTCCCCACAATGTAATGAAAGCCATTTTCTGAGCATCTTCCTTGTCCATCCAGATCTGATGATAACAGCGAAACAATCCACAAATGATTGCAGCTCATGCTTGGCATAGTTATCGATCAGTATGTATATGTTTGGTAATGGGAAATCGTCTTTTGAACTGGCCCGGTTGAGATCCTGGTAGTTGACCTAGAATCTAACCTTTCCATCCTTCTTTGGCACTGGCACAATGTTAGCTAACCATGTTAGGTATTCCACTACCCTGAGGACTTTGGCTTTGACCTGCTTGGTGACTTCTTCCTTTATTTTCAAACTCATATCTGGTTTGAACTTTCTGAGCTTCTATTTTACCGGTGGACATGTCGGATCAGTTGGCAGTTTATGTGCCATGATAGATGTACTCAGACCAGTCATGTCATCATACAACCGGGCGAATATGTCCTCATATACTCTTAAAAATTTTGTGTACTCTTCCTTTTCTAACGGTGATAAGTGAACACTGATTCGTGTTTCTTTGACATTCTCTTCGTCTCCCAGGTTAACAATCTCAGTCTCGTCCAGGTTGGACTTTGGTCTATTTTCAAAATTCTCAACTTCCTTGACAATCTCTTCCGGTATGTCATCTTTCTCTGAGTCTATGTCCGTTTGTTGCGTTATCTCATTGCATGTCACAGTCATTGGTTCATCAAGACAAGTAATAGTAATGTTGTATAAGTAAAGTAATGAGAGAAAATAATAAGAGTATTGATTTATAAGAAAAATCGAAATGCTTTGATAAATTCCATAACTACTTTGAACATTGAAGAAATTATTGCAAAATTTAAAATGCGAAAGGAAAGTCAACTAGTAAAAATAAAGATAGTGCATGATGCTTGTTCAGCCTTGCTACCCCGAGGCTCGCCGGACTCTGGTGGTTTTGATGGTCCAGTTATTGAGGCACGCTCCTCTGCTCACAACCTGTATGGAAGGGCCTTCCTCCCCTTCCTCCTCGAGAATGACACAACAATCCATATCATCATTTTCCAGGAACAAATTCCTTACTACTGCCAATGCTTCCTCTTCTTCTGACCCATAGATAACTTTGACCGATTGGAAAGTCTGTTCCAAGTGTGGTATTGTCTGCTCCAATGGATAGTAAAGACCGCACCATGGTGGCGACCAGTGGTTGAATTCCTCCCAAGTATACTCATATCTTAGACCAGAGGTGGTGCCATGCTTCTTGAGTTTGATAGGCTTAGCGATTCCTTGGAGGTTCTTGCCAAGTCCCTTGCTAGGTTCGTGTCCGTTCCAGTTCAATATGCTTTAAATTTTATTGTCCCACTATTTGTCTTTATCAACAGTGTTGACCCGCTCGATGTGGTGATAAGTCTTCCCACATATCTTTCTTCTATCTTCGATTGCTGGAATGGTCTGGCGACTGTATGTGGGATTGCTACAGTTACCGTGAATGATTACCTCCTGGTGATTCCACTCAAACTTCACTGCCTGATGTATTGTTGATGCTATGGCCTGACAGCACAAATCCAGGGTCGTCCTAACAGCAGATTGTAAGATGTCGGCATGTCTATCACTTGAAAGTAAACATCAAACCAAGTAGGCCCCATTTTCAAGCACAGGTTAATTTCCCCAATAGTAGACGTTTAGGAACCATCGAAAGCTTTGACATTGATGGCCCCGTCCTTGATCTTATGCAGTCCCTTTCCCAATGTCCTGAGCGTTACCAACGGACAAATGTTGAGGCTGGATCCCCCGTCAATCAAGACTATGGTGACAAAATAATCGTCGCATTGCACGGTGATGTGAAACGCCTTGTTATGACTCAACCCTTCTGGTGGCAGCTCATCTTCATGAAAAGTGATCTTGTGACTTTCCAATACCTGGCCTACCATGTTAGCCATCTCCCCGCCGGTGATGTTGCTCGGTACATATGCCTCACTCAGCACCATTAACAGGGCATTCTTGTGAGCATCAGAGCTTTGTAGCAGAGCAAGGATGGAAATTTGCACCAGTGTTTTATTCAGCTGATCAATGACTGAGTTTTCCTTAGCTTGTCTCTTTATCTAGAGATCGTTGGGCCAGGTCTTGGTGATGGTTGGCCGGCTGTAAGCCTGCTTTCTTGACTTAGCCATATGTTCCGGGGTATAAACCCTACCGATTCTCGTCATACCCTGTGCCGCAATAGCTTCTCCGAACGTAACCTTTCCTTTCCTTCTTTCCTCGGCTGTATATTCCCATGGTATAGCCTTCGTATGGAATGGTGTTATGGATGACATTGCCACTGGAATTGGCGTGGCTATCTTTACCCCGAACGAAGTCTGTACCTTGGGCGGTAAAACTGCAACTTCGAATGGTGTAGGTACCTTTGCTGGAGACACAAATTCGACCTCAATTGGTGTTGGCATTTTTGCAGATGATGATGCATCAAACTCAAATGGCATGGACATATTTATCTCGGCATCCCTAGAGGGCTAAATTTGGACTACAATCAGATTAAGGGTGACTATTGGCTTCTTTGGATCGTCACATTCTGTGATCAAACTAATCGATCCTTTGGGGTCCCAATCATCCTCTATTTCAATCATGTGAACGCCTCCACCCTTGTAGTATGGCAGAGGGTTATTGCGGACGTTCGGAGCAGGTTCCTTTGCCATAATAATCTTGTTATAATTAGCGTCTGGATCTTATCCTTCAGAGGACGGCATTCGTCAATGGTGTGTCCTTTCATGCCTGAATGGTATGCACAGGATTTATTTAGATTAATCCACTTAGAAGGGTTTTTAGGAGCAACAGGAATAGGGGTGACGTAACCCGTAGTTTTGAGTCTTTCATAAAATTGGTCGATAGGTTCAGCAATAGTCGTGTACTATTTTGGGGGTCTTCGGTCAAAGTTTGCTCGGGGTCTAGGGAAGTTATAGCATGGAGGAGGGGACTGGTAGTGGGATGGTTGAGTGTTGTAGGCTAGGTAAACATGAGCTGGTTGGGAATATTTGGGAGAAGTGGGTTGATATGTGGGAGGTGATTGATAGGTGAGTGGTGGAGCTTGGTAAGAGGGTGAGGGTGCTTGGTATTTTGGGGTAGGCTGATATGTGAGCGGAGGCATTGGGTAGCTTTGGTATTTAATGGGAGATTTGGTTCTCTGTGCCACCATTACGCCTCCTACATCCCTTTTCTTGGACACACCACCTGACTGTAAGGCCTTGTTTGTAGCTTGTAAAGCCTCAAAGTTAGTAAATATACCGCTTTTGATGCCCTCTTCGATCCTTTCCCCTAGCTTGATAATATCAGAAAATTTGTAGCCATCGATCATAATCAACCTCTCATAGTACTATGGGTCTTGGGCCCGCATGAAGAATTTGTTCATTTGTTCTTCTTCTAAGGCAGGTCTAACCTTAGCTGATTCGTACCTCCAACGAGTAGCATACTCGCGGAAGGTTTCTGTGAGATTCTTCTTTAGATTTTGAATGTAGAACACATCCGGCGCATTCTCCGTGTTGAACCTGAATCTGTCCATAAAGTCGGACGCCATGCTTACCCAGTTCGGCCACTTCTGCGGATCTTGGCTAATGTATCAAGATAAAGCATCTCCCTTCAGGCTCCTCATGAAAAGCTTTATGCGGATTTTCTCGTCTTTTCCCACTCCGAACAGCTTGTCATAGTGTGTTCTCAAGTGGACCCTCAGATCTCTTGTACCATCAAACATCTCGAATTTGGGAGGTTTTTACCCCTCGGGCAGTTCAACATCGGGCTATATGCAAAGATCTTAGTAGTTTAGCCCTTCAATTCCCTTACTCCCTTCAACGCCCTGAATTCTTCTAGTCAACTTTTTAAGCTCTTCGGCCAAGTTCTTGATAAGCAAATCTTTATCATCAGGATCGGATGTGTTTGGGATGGGTGGGGTGGAGTGCGGCACAGTCTCCACATAAATGTGGGTGTTTTGGTAGGTGTGGTAGTGATAATTTGTGGAGTTTTGTGGTTTTGGGATGAGCAGCGGGGTATTGTTGGAAGTATGGCAGGTGTTGTAGTGGTGGTGAGGAGTGGTGTGGTTCTGTTGCTTTGGGAGACACTGTAGAGGTGTAGGGTTCTAAGCACTTGGGAAATTGATGTATGGAGTAGGGAGGGAAAATGACAGATTCGCCAAATTTAGAACTTGATCAAGTTCTTCTTGAAATTTCAGCAGCTTTTGCTCCAGCCGAGAGGCATTCTCCTTGGGAACCAAAGTACCATGACCGTGAGTGTCCTCTACCCGTTCATTTGAGTTTTCCTTCAAATCTCCCATCTTTCCTTTGTTCTTGTTTTGATAAGACTAAGAGAAGGAGTGGGTGGAGAGCCCTTGGGTCTTGTGGAATAGGATGATGTTGCCAGAGTGCTCAAACTAACCTTTGGGGAAGGAAATAATCAAAACAAAAATAAAACAAAAAGGTAACCAAGTTAGTGAGGTTCATGGAAAATCGATGCAATATTTAAACAAGTAATGCGGAAATATAAAAGTGTGTCCTAATTCGGGAGCCTCGTTGTGCCTAAGGTAGGCCTAGCGACAAGTTGATTTGGAGAACTTGGAACGCTAAGTGCCTCATTTCATTGATAGAAAAATAAGACGAATCCCAAATCGACACTAAATAACAGGAAAATAAAGTCACGAATGGCCATTGGCCTTATTACATTTTAAATAGCGAAAAGATAAAGTCCTATCTACTTGGTCCCTGAAGGAGCTTCCCCAGACTCGGCATCTTTGGCTCCATCGAACAACTTCCCCAGCTCGTGAAGTCGCATCAGCAGGTAGGATCTAGCTAGATGTCCGCCTTCGTTACCCTTAGCATTCTGATAGTCTTCGACCCTTTTAAGAAACCTTCCTTCCAGCTCCACTATGCCTCGCTCCAGGTATCCTAGTCGCTTGTTGGCATTGACGGCCATGTCCTTCCATTCTTCAATTAACTTTTGATTGGCTCCTTGTATCTCACAGTGCTCACTTTTGCATTCACGGATTCTCTTGCGCAGCAGATTATATTTAACATGTGCCCCGACCTTTTCATCTATGATCCTGTGACCTCTAATGAACCAAGGATGCCCCAGACCATCATGATTATCCTCTAACCAGCCGAAATAGTAAGGAGTACAACCGATGTGGTATTGATCTGGTTTGATAGTATCCCTTCCCATGACGATCTTACAGTGCCACATATGCTGAGCTTGGCACTTTTAAGGGCTATTATCATCCTGGAAGTCAGCCCGGAAGTAACTTATCTTATCGACCCTGGGTACAACCTGCTTCCTACCAGCTTGCCTCATAACTCGGAGAGGGATGTAAGGGTAAGTTCCTCTCAGACCGATCAATATCAGAGAAGGTGCATCTCGAGATCAGGTAATGAATTCTCCAGTTGGAAACCATTCGAACATCCATTATACTTGTTTCTCGATCAGATTATCAAATAGCTCGAACAAACCTTTGGCATCCTCTAGCTGAGCAAACATATCAGGGATATAATTTATTCGCTTTGGGTGATGGAAGGCGATATGACCATCCCAGACCCTTTGTTAAATCTCTTGTCGGTATTCACCATTTTGTAGATGCTCCATGAGCCACAGCTGAAGTAGAAAATTGCAACCTTTGAAGTGACTAGCTCCCCGTTGATATTTCTCTTCTGTGACGATCACGGGCACAATGATAAATGGTTGCCCTCTGATTCCTTCCAATGGATTTTTAGTAACCATGGCTAGTCGGGTGTGGATTCTAGCTTTCTTCATTGGGAACACAATCATCCCCAGAAAATAAAACATGAATACAAAAACCATTCGATGAATATGACCCAATGAGGTAATGGCAAACTCATCAGGATAGGTACGGTAGGATTTGTTGTGACCGTACCTCTCGTACAAATAATCGAAAGGGATTTAGGATTCTTTGAGGCATGTCAGTTTTGGATTCTTCTTTAGACTCATCATTTTGAGGAAACCCCTACCTTTGCGGTTCTCAGACATTAATAAACCTGGAGTCTCCCAGACTAAGCCGGCTAATCCTCCTATTTCTTCTAGCAAAGGCGTTATTTCAATCTCCCCGAAGTGGAAGACGGACCTCTCACAATCCCAAAAGAGAGTAGCAGCTTCAATGATCTTGTTGTTAGGTTGGATTTCCAGGGGGAGGGTAGATTCTCTAGATATATTCGGACAAGAGTCTGGTCACTGGAACGAAGATCTTTCCACCAGCTTAGCAGTCTCGGGTGGATGTTGGTAACCATGCCGAATATGGGGATTTCGTGTCTCATTATCTGCAAGAAAATACGGTTAGGCCCTTCCCCCAGCGGACTCGACTATTTGACATCAATGTTGGCATAAAAGCATTTAGTTCTCCAAATAAATGCACAGAACGTGATAATGTCCATTTGGATTTCAGGGAAACCCAATGGACTTTGGACAAGGCTATCTTAAAGAGTCATTATGTGGACAACATAGCTGACTTGACTAGGTTTGACCATAATGCATGCACAATTTAAATAGAGTGAGGTTTCTATGGGGTTTTAGACTGGTACCCTTGAGCGAACAACTCAAGGGGGAAAGGCACGGACCTGTCGACGGCACCACTGATCAACTAGTTTTACCACAAATATACCTTTCTGAATTTAAGGGGGTAATGATATAGGAAGAACGCAACAACTCATTATAAGCGTTGCTATAGTCGCGTATTTGAATGTTTAAGAAATTAGTAAATACAACGGTTTTAATAATTTAAAGCAGTAGTAACGGAAAGCAGTAAAGAAAAAAAAAGAGAAAAGTCAGTTTTGCAATCGAAAAGAAAATTGAATGCTTAAAAGAAATAAACAAATAATTATGCGTGAAAAAGCAAAAATTCACAATAAAGGTCTGAAATGGTAAAAGCCTAAAAGATCCCCAGCATAGTCGACATGCTGTCGTGCAGCCTTTTTTCTCGCGAAATCGGGTTTGTGACATTTGGGAGGACAACTCATTCCTTTTGGGAATTGGGTTTGATTTAAAGAGTCGCCACCTAATGATTAGGGTGCATTAGGACACCAAGGAGGTTTGATTTGAATAACCAGAGATAGGATAAGGGCTTAAAATTATTCTAAGGGGAAGGTGTTAGGCACCCCTCAGAATCCACTAGTGTGGTTTCCGGCCAGACTATTATTGTGAATTTGGTTACAATTAACATATAGACAAATAGGGCTCAAATAAGAGGGGATTTTTATCACATAAAGGTTTGAAAGAAAACAAGGTTTGAAAGAACAATTAGAAAAGCTGATTTTTAAAAAATAGAGTTTAAAATGCTGGAAAGAAAGAATAAAGGAAGGGGTCCTCGGTTTATTAATAATATGGATCACCCCACAAAATTCCCGGTAATCACTCCTCAATGAGGGGCAACACGTGATATTATCGCGTGGTCATCATATCCATATCTACCCTTCCCACCCCGTTAAGGTATTAAGGCGTGGAATGGTCTCGCTTACCTATTGTATGCTACTACCCGTCCCAATCCTATCAGTCCCGGGGCATTTAGGACTACTAATCCTAAGGGAGGTAGGGATGGTAGGCTTATTTGTGGTTTAAAAGGCAAAAATTCTAAGGCGACATACAAAACATGTATAGCAAGTTTGGGAAAAGCACATAACATGCAAAGGCTCAGATATATCCCATTTAACAAAGCAACACATATTTAGCATAAGTTACACATACTAGATAAGGTCTAATTAAACATTAAACATACGAGAAATTAAAGGTTGAGGCAGACTTATTTATTATATAATTCAGATAAGAAGCCAAAATCAGGCCTGCCTGCTCGTTGTAGTTATTAGAACAATTCAGATTTTAATTTTTACCCTAAGGCTTGCCTAAGTGTTGAGACGAGGTCCTATAGGCATGATATCTACTGAATTCAGAAATAGTAAAGCTTGGAATAAACGGTTTGAATGCATACTCGTTAAACTTGCAAAGTGTGGAAATCATATTATTAAAAGAGAGTCCAGATTTAATCAAACAAATTATTAACTTTGCAACTGACGGTACCCTTATTACTAATTTTTTTTATATCCCTATGTGAATGAAGAGGCTCAGATTTGTTAAGGAATTCCTATAGACATGCTTCCTAAGCGTAGTTGATTTCAAACGCGGTGTAGAATGCTGAAGACTTATTTTAAAACTTATACACATGATATCTAGGTGCTGAATTATTTGAAAACCTATGAACATGATTCTTATATGTTGAACTTATTTGAAAGCCTATGAACATGATTTCTAAGTGCAGAGTTTATTTTTTAAGAAACTATAGGCATGATTTCTATATGCAGAAATTGTTTGAAACCTATGAACATGATATCTAAATGCAGAATTTATTTTAAGAAAATAATAGGCATGAGGCAGAAATTGTTTGAAATCTATAGGCATGATTTCTATATGCAGAGATTGTCTTAAGAACCTATAGTCATGATTTCTATATGCAAAAATATATTTGAAACCTATGAACATGATATCTAAATGCATAAATTACTTTAAGAACCTATAGGCATGATTTCTATATGCAGAGATTGTCTTAAGAACCTATATGCATGATTTCTATCCTTTTTTGCATACATGGTTACCCGCCCTTTTCGCTAGCCATCCCCAAGAGTTTATTACAAATTATTACAGCCCAGATTAAAGTAAAAAATACATTAGAAAAAATAAAAAAAAATACAACCAAGGAGAGCCTGATTCAGACTTCGTGTCTGAAATATGAGGTAAACCAACTCCAAAGAGATCGTGATCCAAAGCCTTTCTCCTATTTGAGTGTGTCAAGTTCCCTAAGAGCCTCAAATGGACTCCGGGCAATGCTCACACCGAAATGTATTATCAGATTGGAACAAGTGCAGTGGAAAGGCCAGCCCTCAAATGTCCAAGTTCAGAGGGAGCTCAAGGGTCCCAAGGCAAGGCTCACAATAAGGGGGCATAACTTTAAAAACTAAGAGAGTGTGCCAGTGCAGAAACAGAATTCTAAAGGGGGAGAAGAAAGGGAAATAGCTACAAATAAGTACACATAAGGGGTTCAGGGGGATGGGGAAATTAACAGAGGGAAGAGCAGGCTGTGGGCATACCCAGCAATGGAGAATGCTAGCACACCCATAAGCTTGTTATAATACACTATTAGAGGCTAGGATACCAAGGGATCAAGAGGAGCATGGTAGTCACATATATATATGTAGAAGAGAAGTAGAATCTAGTATCATACAAAAGATCCGGTGTAAAAGACATTACAAAAGTTTAGTGGAAAATCAAAATTTCTTAAAAAGACAGAGGTTGAGACAAAAGATTTCGAGATTTAGTTGAGAAAAAAGTTCAGAACCACGAAATAGTAAGGGTTTCTGAAATCAGACAGCTTTAAAGATGAAGAACAAACATATCAAATAGTCAATGTTCTCAAACCCGGATGAACCCCTAAATTTTAGGGTTTTACCATCAATCGAGTGCCTAGATAAGAGGGAAAGTAATCAAGAAAGCCAAAGATACTAGTCGAAACAAGTTCAAAGGTCTCAGAAAGGAATTGGGACCTTCGACATGCTTTTCAGTTAGGGAAACTCATGAGAAACAAAATAAAAAGTAATATGCGAAACAACAGTAGAAGAACTGGTAGAATAAACAAATAAGAACATGGTAGGAAAATCTTAACAAGAGCACAGTAGGAGCAACATAACAGAAGAACATGGTAGAAGAGATTTCACAAGAACGCATAAGGAGAAACATAGTAGAAAACACACAAGAGAAGAGGAAAATCAGAGAAACACACAAGAAAATCAGAGAAACATAACTCAAAACCCTAGATCGGAAAATAAAGTTTTTGAAAGCATAACCTTTTGAAAAAATATCAGAAAATTATTTTAAAAGATTAGGGAAAGCATAGATCTGGAATAGATCTAAAGAGATTAGAAAACCTCAAAGCTAGGGTTTTCAGAGGAACCCAAATGGTGAAAAAGGCTTGGATCTAAGCAGAAGGAGTTGAGGTCAGGCTCGAAAAACACGACTTGTTGGAGCAAAGCCGGAGATGGCCGTGAAACTTGAATCGATAGAGGTCTGGACCCAACTCTTTGTACTTAATTCATGAAAACTCAGTAACCAAACGTGAGGAGCCATATGTGGCTTGGTGGGTGGTGAAACCACCATGGATTCAGGTCAGAAGGTGGCCGGAGAAGATGAAGGGAACTCATCGGAGATGAGGGGAAGGGTGGAAGGTTCTAGAGAGAACCAGAGGTTAGAGAGATAGAGACAAGTGAGGCAAATGAGGGGTTTGGGGGGGTTGTTTGGCTTAATTAGGTAAGAATGAATCTGGGCCGTTGATCAAAATTGATCAACGGCCAGGATTTAATCCAGGTTGGGTCAGGTAGATTTAGGGTATGGCCTTGGGTCTTTGGGCTGGTTTAATTGGGGTTGGGTATTGGGTTTAACCAAAAATGGGCTGGGAATTGGGGGTTAGATTTAGGCTAAATTTGAAAATCAAATTTGTCTATACGTTAAATAGCCCTTTTCCCCCATTTAATTTATAAAAAATAGTAAAGGAATTTCTAAAAACTAATTGAAAGCACTAAAATGATTTATAATATATAATTAATAATTTAAAAATACAGGACTTAATTTTAGGAATATAAAATATAATTAAATCTTAAAATGGCTAATATTGTAATTATATACAATTTAGCTTAAAAATACTAAATAAATTTGTAAAAAATATACCAAAATTACCTTAGCTATATATTAGCATAAATATAAAATTCCAACATATGAATTGCCAAAATAATAATCATTAAGTTTTTATGGATGAAAAGGGGAAATAAATTAGTTTAAAAACTTTATAAATTATGGGGAAAATAGTAAAATACTCGGACATACTTATATATGCATATATATGCTATTTTAAAAGATATTTTGCATATAAAAATACAGGAAAAATTGGGTATCAACAAACAATCGGCGTTAATTTTAAGAAATTCAATAAATTTATACCAGAGCTCCAGGTGCAATCCTGTTCCCAAATGGAATTTTCTTTCTAGGAATTCTTCAAAAAATGCAACTTGCTCTTGTTATTTCATCGTGGATTTCGTTGCGTCCGTCTCTTCTGGAACTTGGAAATACCTTGGCACCTAATACTGTTCCGATTCCTCTATCCTCGGGCTAACTTCTTTCGGTCTGAGGGTGGGTACCGATTCCTGTAATTTCTATATTGCACGCCCCTTTCCTTTTCTACTAGATACCGAAATTGCATTTATCTCCCTTCCTGACGGTTGGTCGCCCCTTATCTGTTTGATCCCCTTGGGTGTCAGAAATTTCAACAATTGGTGATACATTAAAAGCATAACTTTTATCTCGTGTAATCATGGGCTTCAGAGGATGATATTGTATCCCATGTCTCCATCTACAACTTCGAACAAAGTTGTTTTCATTACTCCTTCAGTGTTCGTGAGCAACACCTCTCCCCGGTTTGTCACGCTCGCAAGGTTGAATCCAGTGATGAGCTTTGTTATCAGAATAATGCTTGCGATGAGTTTAGCTTGCTCCAATACTCTCCATTGTATGATATTAGTTGAACTTCCTGGATCCATTAGAACACTTTTAATCTTAAAATCTAATACATTTAAAGAAATTTTCAGTGCATCGTTGTGTGGTAGCAGCAATCCGTCTGCATCTTCCTCCTAAAAAGTGATATCGTCTTCCTGGAAACTTACTATGATTTATTGATACTTTCGTCTTCTTTGCTTCCAAAAAAGGTAACCCCATTAATCTTTTCCCTTCAAAGATCATATTGATCGTTTGGCATGAGGGTTCTTCTCCTGCTTTCAAGTTCCGCATTGTCTCTATTCCGACCATAATTGTTCTTAGCTTGGTCACTCAAGAATTCTCTGAGGTGACCATTCTTCAACAGTGTTGCCACTTCTTCCCGAAGGTGTTGGCAGTCCCCTGTTCGGTGGTCATTCATCCCATAGTATTCACACCGTAAGTTAAGATCCTCTGGCTGGAATTAGATCTCATAGGTCTTGAGAATCATGGTTCTTTGATATTTCTCATGGCGTATACCAACTCCATTATACTGACGTTGAAGTTATACTCTGATAACCTGGGTAGGAAGGATCCCGTGACCCTAAAGTTTCTTTATCCTGCAGTGATCTATTGTTCTGGCCACGATCGTTCTTTCTGTCAACGGCGAACTTGTCTTCTATCCAGAAGCCTTTGCCATGACTTTAGGTTCGTTTGTATGGCAAAAATCGGCCCCTCGAAGTTCGTCTGCCTGCGTCATAGTAATATTTTGATTTTTCTTTATTCTTCTCCCATCCTTTGGCCTACGATGGAAAGCCAACTTGAACATCCTTGATTCTATATTTGACTCGTACCGGTTGTGGACATCTGCCCAAGTTGTTGCTTAAAACTTAGGCAGACTTTCCTTTAGCTTCGGGGAAGCGTCTGAACTTCTTGGATTCAATCCTTTGGTGAACGCTTCAGCCGCCCATTCATCCGGGATAGCCAGCAGTAACATTCTTTCCTTCTGGAATAGGGTAACGAACTCTCGTAATAATTCAAATTCTCCCTGCTTGATCTTAAATATATCTACCTTTCGGGCTTGTATTTTTATGGCACCGGCATGAGCCTTGATGAAATAATCCACGAGCATCTCAAAAGAGTCTATGGAATGCTCGGGTAATAATGAATACCATGTTAGGGCTCCCATCGTGAGTCTCTCAAAATTTCTTTAGCAATACAGATTCAATTTCGTGAGGCACTAGATCACTTTTTTTTACCATTGTTGTGTAGGTAGCAATATGCTCATATGGGTCTGAAGTCTCGTCATACTTTGGCACTTTAGGAATTTTGAACATCTTTGGGATTAACTCTGGTTCCGCACTCGGCTTGTATGAAAATTGAGTATAATTTTTCGAATCCAAGCCCTTCAGTATTGGTGGCACACCCAGGATTTGGTCCATGTCGGCGCCTACCTCCCTCATAAACTGTAAAAGTTCATTCTTGAATAGGTCGTTCTCGTTGTTGAGACCGAATCCGCTTCCCCCGGCCCCATCGAAGCCGACTTCACTATTGGGAGTGTTGTGGTCAACTCTATACGTTGTTTGGTTTGTGAGGACACCGGGAGGAATTGGATCTCGCCTGTTTACATTATTCCAAGCCCCCAACATCACCTGCTTCAGCTCCGTCTTAACCTTACCATGCTGTATGAGATGGCCTAGAATGACCGCTTGTTATTTTTGTAAGACCCTTGTCGCATCAATGACATGCTCCTTATTAGCATCATCATGAGTTATCTCCCAAACATATTGAGGATATTGCTTGTTATGTAGAGGTGTGGCGCCATTCCCCTCGTTGTATGTGTCACTAATTGAATCCTCATAATGAGGTTGGTCCCCTCGAATTTCAGGATTGTACGTGTTGTTAACAGTGTTATCTGCCATTTTCTAATCTTCTTTAAGATAAAACAATCAAAGTACGTTAGTAAAAAAAGGAAGATATCAATTTAATTGAATGGTTGTCTAGGTCCCACGGTGGGCGCCAAACTATTTACTCGTAAAATGGCACACTTGAATTTATTTGTAGTTTCTAGACAAGTGAACTAATTCGACCCTAAAATAAAGAAATAACTGAAGAAATATATAATACTTAGCCTTGAAATGTAGATTAAATAGAAGAGTTGGCGAATCCGGGAACAAGGTTTCCGGGCAAACTAATGATGAGATCAAAAAGCGAGAAAGTAAAATTGTATATAAGTTCTGTATAGAATGTAGTGTAAGTTATCCAGAGAATTTGTGTCCTTTACAATGATAGCTAAACTCATTATTTATAGTTGTGTCTAGGGAAGGAGGTCCTAGGATCGTGCCCTCCTTTAATGTCAATTAGAAGGGCCATTGATGAAAATGTAACGGTGGACATAAATGCCAAATTTTTTTTAATGGGCCGTTGTTGCTCTTAATGTTGCAAAATATTCCTTATTAAATGCTACCTAGAGCAAGGCATTTAACGTCTTTCTATGAACGTTATTCCTTTCGGTGAAAAGCAAAATATCTGTGTTCGGCCTTTGGCTATCCTCATCATGGGTTCCACTTGTCCTTCCTTTAGATGAACACGTGTCATATCATATTTTACTCTATACAACAGTGGTATTGTTTCAGCTATTTGTTTGACATGTAACTATGTACTAGTTATTATTAATTGGACCGAGGGTTGAACTTGAGTTTGATTTGTCTAAGATTATGACAATTTTCACCTAGATTAGTTAGAACATATTATTAAATATTTTGGATAGATTGAGGCTATCGGAGGCCATTTGGTGGGTGTTCTAGAGATTACAAGCCTGGGGAACTTCCCATTAGCAAGGTAAGTGAGACTTTAAACTTTGATACTTGCTTTTCTAAAATTCGTTTTCAAAATATATTTTTTCCCAGTCCGTGTATTGGAAGAAGCGTGTGCTTGACAGAATCAGTGGTCTTAGAATAGCCGCAAAGAGATTGTTTTATGAAAAATAAAGAAAATAAAAAAATTATTTTATAAGTTGTTTGATGGTGTGATACAGCTGTGAGTCATGATATTGAATTTGATAGTTTGATACGGTTGTGAGTCATGGTGTTGAGTTTGATAGTTTGATACGGTTTTGAGACATGATGTTGGGGACATTGTGTATGCCTTTGTACATCACCCAAGCATTGTGTATATTTCTTGATATATTTGGGTATTGTATATGCTTCAGTTAGCATTGTGTATGCTACGTTACATATTTGAGGTATTGTGGTGTCGTTGTGGACTAGTAGATGTGTTGGTTAATTTCTTTCACTGTAATTATAACAAGTCCTTAGTGTGTATTCTTTTTGGTTAATTCTTATTAACTCTGGTGATACGTATATATTGATTTATTATATAACCATCTTATTTATTATATCATTCTTGTTGTAGTGTGTGTATTTTCTAACACTTGTTCTAGAAGTATTTAAAGTGACAGGTTGAGGATCTTACTGGTTATATTTATGTATAATTCACTCCTTACCTGCATCTCAATGCAGATACTGTTGCAGACGATAGAGCTAGTGGCTGAAGAGTTCATTCAGGCCGATTATGTTGATGAGGTGAGCCACCGCATTATTTGTGGAGGATGTTACTACAGCTTTATCTAGTTTCTGTTTGTTATTTTCTTCTCTTTGGGGGTTTGCATACCCGTCAGTTAAATTTATCACTCTGTTAGATGTTCTATGGTCTTAGTGTGGGATTTGAGTTAGGGTATTATTATTGTAGTGATTGTTGGTCCTTCTATCAATTGACTAAGATATTGGTTGGTAACTATTTTGTTTTTAATTGTTCTCTCAGTGTTTGTGCAAATAGTTAAATGTATTAGAAATGGGTTCGTCGGGCAGGTGGTGTTAGCTGGGTGCCAGTCACATCTGGGGGGTAGTTTGGGATGTGACAGACGGCGTGTAAGAAAACTGTCTATGAAGAAACTAGGGAGTGTGAGCGATATTGTAGTTATGTGGTAATATCAAAAAAGGGTTAGTACTTCTAAGTGTTGCAATAGTCTTTGGAGTATTTTACTCGGGCCTACAAAGTGTAAAATTCCTTCCGATAGTGATATTAGTTGCTCCTCTTGGGGTCGTGGTTTTTTTCCTTATTTAGAAAGGTTTTCTACGTAAAAATCTTGATGCCATTGTCGCTTTTTTATTCTTGTTGATTATCATATCTTGGTGTTACGTTATTATTTTGCATTTATTATTGTGAATATTATTTTCTGTAGGGTGTTTATTTCTAACTACTGGTATTGGAGCACAGGTTTTTCTCGTACAGTGAAACACTATTCACGGTCCGTGTTACTATTAATGTTGTATTGTGGGCCGAGCCCGGGCCTAAATGGGTTAAACGGGTCGGGCTAAACGGGCCTGGGCTTAGCGGTCCCGGGCTTCACGGTCCCGGACTTCGTGGGCTCAACGGGTGGAACCAGCCCATGACGGGCCTAAGCCCACATGGTCCTGGGCTAAATGGGTTGAGCTCGTGGGCCCATTTAGAGGCTTTGTAGACAGACGTTCATTTCGTACAGTATGTCAGAGGCCTTGACGGCCCATATGTATTTATGTTTTAAGAAGAATTGTTCATTGATGTAGTGTGTGACCACTTATAGTTATATATTGTGAGTTGTGGCCATGTTGGCCCATGATGATCACATAAAAAAATGAGTTACAGAGTGTCACGACCCGAATTTTCCACCACCGGGATCGTGATGGCGCCTACTCGTGGTAGCTAGGCAAGCCAATTTACTCACCGTTTTTATAAGCAAACCATCCTGTTGTCAATTTACTAGCATGAATAATAACAAAAACAATAGCTGCGGAAGTCTAATTTTATAAGTCTAAAATAAAAATGAACTGCTCAACAATATCCTCTACCCAAGATTTGGTGTCACAAGCTCACGAACCACTAAGAATAAACTACATATAATGGTCTGAAAGAAATATAACAATCGTCTGTCTCGAAATAATGAGACTACAGTACAAATGAAAAGCATAAGAAGAGACGCGGGGCTTGCGGACGCCTGCAGGCTACCTTAGTCTCGTAGTAATGAAATCCTGCTATCGAACTACTGCTGCTGCTGCTGCTGCTCAAAACCTGTACCTGTGCAAAAACGCACAGAAGTGTAGTATCAGCATAATCGACCCCATGTGCTGGTAAGTGCCTGGCCTATCCCGGCGAAGTAGTGACAAGTCTAGGACCAGACACTCACATAAACCTGTGCAGTTCTATATACATATGTACCACAAAAACAACAGAAATACTGAACTAAACAAATAAAAGGGAGGGAACATGCTATGGGGAGCACAATTGAATATATATAACTCATCAGTGAAATAGAAACAGAGCACAACAATAATTATCACAAAATAAGAAATTCAATAGTTGCACGGCATCACCCTTCGTGCT
>MU753279.1:147045-177591 GCA_026770625.1 Nicotiana glauca | reverse complement strand
GACTCCGATGGTGGAAAATCCGGGTCGTGACAAGTTGGTATCAGAGCTCTAGGTTACATAGGTCTCACAACTCATAGACAAACTTGGTAGAGTCTGAGGGATCGGTACGTAGACGTCTCTATTTATCCCCCAGAGGCTACGGAGTTAGGAAAAGTTTCACTTTTGTTCTTTCTTGTCGTGCGATTCTGTTTCTCAAATACTGATTGTCTTTCCACTCTGTTCTTTCGTAGATAGCGAGAACACATGCTTCCTCTTCTACCGCGCAGTAGCCCAAGCCCCCAACAGCAGCTCCAGTGAGGGGCAGAGGCCGAGGCAGGGGCAGAGATCAGCCCTGGGCAGCAGTCCCAGAGGTGGAGCCTCATAATGACTATGATGAGGAGGTTCCAGCCCCCAGCAGCTCTGGTGGGCACAGCTCAGGTCCCAGGAGGGGTCATGGTCACCCCAGATCTTCAGGATGCCTTAGTCATATTGGCAGGCTTTATGGAGAGCGTCACTAGAGCGGGTTTGCTTCTAGTAGCACCAGCCACTTCTCAGGTTGGGGGAGGGGTTCAGACTCCTGCTACACGTACTCTGGAGCAGGTAGCTCCCCAGGCTCATGTCCTAGTGGTTCAGCCAGCTGTGACAGCTCAGCCACGTATTGCAGTCCAGACCGGTGATGGAGCAGCGATGTCTTCGGATGTTTTGTGGAGACTTGATAGGTTCTCCAAGCTCTTTACCACCACATTCAGCGGTGCTTCATCAGAGGATCCGCAGGATTTCTTATTCAGCTTCCATGAGATCCTTAGGACTATGGGTATTGTGGAGACCAATGGGGTCGACTTCTCCACCTTTCGGCTTGCAGGATCCGCCAAGACTTGGTGGAGGGACTATTGTTTATCTAGACCAGCAGGGTCTCCAGCATTGAAATGGGATCAGTTCGCAGAGCTATTTTTTGGAGAAGTTTCTCCCGGTCACTCAATGGGAGGCACTTCACAGGCAGTTTGAGCACCTCCAGCAGGGCTCTATGACAGTCACACAGTATGAGACTCGGTTCATTGATTTGGCACGCCACGCTATTGTTATACTCCCTACAGAGCGAGAGAGGGTGAGGAGGTTTATTGATGGATTGATTCAGGCGATCCGTCTCCAGATGGCTATGGGAGCTGGTAGTGAGATTTCCTTTCAGGAGGCGGCCAATGTGGCCCGCCGAGTTGAGATGGCCCTTGCACGAGGAGGTGGTCATGTGTCAGATAAGAGGCCGTATCATTCTGGTAGGTTCAGTGGTACCTCGTCTGGAGGTAGGGATTCTTATGGTAGAGGCCATTCACCGAGGCCCTTTCAGTCAGCGCTCCAGGTCTCACATGGTACTTCAGGTGGTCATGGCTCTCAGCCGCAGTATTCTGACCAGCAGCTTCACAGTTCCCCATTAGCACCTATCAACGCACCACCACTCCGTTATTCTCAACAGCCGAGGGCTTTTTACACTTGTGGCGACACGAGACATATTGCCAGGTATTGCCCCCGAGCCTCTGACAGCTCTCAGCAGCAGGGTCCTCGTCCTATGATTCAGGCATCAGGTGCTCCATAGGCTGCCCAGCCAGTGAGGCGGGGGTAGAGGCCATAGAGGTAGAGGTAGGGATCATAGAGGTGGAGTTCGGACCTCTAGAGGCAGAGGTGAGACAGCAGTCGATCGTCCCAAAGATATGATTCAGGGATGTGGGATCCAGCCCCGTTGCTATGCTTTGCCAGCCAGCCAGAGGCTGAGTCTTCAGATGTTGTTATTACAGGTACTATTCTGGTCTGTGATAGGGATGCTTTAGTGCTATTTGACCCTGGGTCTACGTATTCATATGTGTCGTATTATTTTACACCTTACCTGGCTATGTCTAGTGATGCCTTGGGTATCCCTATTTATGTATCTACAACGGTGGGTGATTCTATAGTGGTCGATCGAGTTCATCGTTCCTGTGTGGTAGTGTTTGAGGGTCTTGAGACCCGTGTTGATTTATTGCTTTTAGACATAGTGGATTTCGACGTTATATTGGGAATAGATTGGTTATCCCCGTATCACGCTCTCTTGGATTGTCACGCCAAGACCGTGACCTTGGCTTTGCCAGGTTTGTCCCGACTAGAGTGGAGAGGGACCCCAGGTCATGCTACCCTCACTGTTATTTCATATGTAAAGGCTCGATGCATGGTTGAGAAGGGGTGTTTAGCTTATCTAGCATATGTTTGCGATTCCAGCACAAAGGTTCCTTCTATTGACTCTGTTTTTATTGTTCAGGAGTTCCCCGAGGTTTTTCCTTCAGACCTGCCAAGTATGCCGCCCGATAGGGATATTGATTTCTGTATTGATCTAGCCCCAGGCACGCAACCTATTTCTATTCTGCCGTATCGCATGGCCTCGCCAGAGTTGAAGGAGTTAAAGGACCAGTTGCAAGATTTGCTAGAGAAGGGTATTATCAGGCCTAGCGTTTCTCCTTGGGGTGCACCAATGTTATTTATGAAGAAAAAGGATGGATCGATGAGGATGTTCATTGATTACCGGCAATTGAACAAGGTGACGATAAAGAACAAGTACCCACTACCGAGGATTAATGATTTGTTTGACCAGCTTCGGGGTGCGAAGGTGTTTTCCAAGATAGACTTGAGATCTGGCTACCATCAGCTGAGGATTAGGGCATCTGATGTCCCTAAGATAGCATTGCGCACTCGGTACGGGCATTATGAGTTTTTGGTCGTGTCATTTGGGTTGACCAATGCCCCGGCCGCATTTATGGAGTTGATGAACCGAGTGTTCAGACCTTACTTGGACTTGTTCGTGATAGTCTTTATTGATGATATTCTGGTGTACTCTCGCAGCCAAGAGGAGCACGAGCAACACCTTAGAGTGGTTCTTCAGACTCTGAAGGATAGTTAGTTGTATGTTAAGTTCTCGAAGTGCGAGTTCTGGTTGAGTTCGGTTGTATTCCTGGGTCATGTTTTATCAGCAGAGGGTATTCAGGTGGACCCAAAAAATATTGAGGTAGTCAAGAATTGGCCTCGACCAGCATCAGCTACTGAGATTCGGAGTTTCTTGGGGTTAGCAGGTTATTACCGCCGGTTCATGGAGGGATTTTCATCCATAGCAGCCCCGATGACCAGATTGACCCAAAAGGGTGCCCAGTTCAGGTGGTCAGACGAGTGTGAGGAGAGCTTTCAGAATCTCAAGACAGCTCTGACTTTGGCACCGATATTCATTTTGCCCACAGGCTCAGGGCCTTATACAGTTTATTGTGATGCTTCCCGTATTTTGCTTGTTGCGGTATTGATACAGGATGGCAGAGTCATTGCTTATGCTTCGAGGCAATTGAAGATCCACGAGAAGAATTATCCGGTTCATGATCTAGAGTTGGCAGCCATTGTTCATGCTTTGAAGATTTGGAGGCATTACTTATATGGTGTGACGTATGAGTTGTACACTAATCACAAGAGTCTGCAATACTTGTTCAAGTAGAAGGAGTTGAACTTGAGGCAGCGGAGGTGGTTGGAACTATTGAAGGATTATAATGTTACTATTTTGTACCACCCGGGGAGAGCCAATGTGGTGGCCGATGCATTGAGTAGGAAGTCCGCCAGCATGGGTAGTCTTGCTTATGTTCCGGCCAGCCAGAGACCGCTTGCTTTGGATATTCGGGCCTTGGCCAATTGGTTTGTGACATTTTTGAGCCTAGCAGAGTGTTAGCTTGCACAGTCGCTCGTTCTACATTATTGGAGCGTATTCGTGATCGGTAGATTGATGATCCCCATTTATGTGTCCTGAGAGACACGGTGCAGCGTGGAGGTGCCACGAAGGTGACCTTAGATGATGATGGTGTTTTGAGGTTGCAGGGGTGAGTTTGTGTGCACAATGTCGATGGGATTCAAGAGTTGATCTTAGTGGAGGCCCATAGTTCGCGGTATTCTATTCACCCGGGCACCGCGAAGATGTATCAGGATTTGCGGCAACATTATTGGTGGCGTAGGATGAAGAAAGATATTGTTGCATATGTGGCTCGATGTTTGAACTCTCAGCAGGTTAAGTATGAGCATCAGAGGCCTGGTGGTTTGTTTTAGAGGATTGAGCTTCCCGAGTGGAAGTGGGAGAGGATTACCATGGATTTCTTTACCGGACTTTCGATGACTCGGAAGAAGTTTGATGCTATTTTGGTCATTGTTGATAGGCTGACCAAGTCAGCGCATTTCATTCCTATTGCAGCCACTTCTTCATCGGAGAGGTTAGCTGAGATCTACATCCGAGAGATTGTTTGCCTTCATGGGGTGCCGACATCTATCATTTCGGATCGGGGTACGCAGTTTAGCTCGCGCTTCTGGAGAGCAGTTCAGCATGAGTTGGGCACCCAGGTTTAGTTGAGCACAACGTTCCATCCTTAGACGGATGGCCAGTCTGAGAGGACTATTCAGATGTTGGAGGATATGCTCCGAGCCTGTGTCATTGATTTTGGAGGCTCGTGGGACTAGTTTTTGCCTTTAGCAGAGTTCGCCTACAACAACAGCTACCAGTCCAGCATTCAGATGGCTCCATATGAGGCGTTGTATGGTAGCTGATGTCGGTCTCCAGTCGGATGGTTTGAGCCGGGAGAGGCTCGGTTATTGGGTACAGATTTAGTTCAGGAGGCCTTGTATAAGGTCAAGATTATTAGGACAGGCTTCATTCGGCTCAGTCGCGGCAAAAGAGTTATGCGGATCGCAAGGTTCGAGATGCAGCTTTCATGGTTGGTGAGCGAGTATTGCTCCGTATATCGTCTATGAAGGGCGTGATGAGATTTGGGAAGAAGGGAAAGCTTAGCCCTAGGTTCATTGGCCTATTTGGGATTCTAGATCGTGTGTGAGAGATGGCTTATAGACTTGCCTTGCCACCTAGCTTGTCAGCCATGCATCCAGTGTTTCATGTGTCCATGCTTCGGAGGTATCACGGCGATCCAGCCCACGTGTTAGATTTCAACACTCTCCAGTTGGACAAGGATCTGTCTTACGAGGAGGAGCCGGTAGCTATTCTAGACCGGCAGGTCAGCAGTTGAGGTCGAAGAGTTTTCCTTAAGTGTGTGTCGAGTGGAGAGGTGAGCCTCCTGAGGCATCGACCTGGGAGTCCGAGTCTGATATGTGAAGCCGTTATCCTCATCTATTTCCCGACTCAGGTACATCTTTCTTTTGTCCGTTCGAGGACGAACGATTGTGTTAGAGGTGGAGAATATCACGACCCAAAGGGGCCATCACCGGTTTTCTCTTTCATTCCACACTTTCGAGGCCTTGAAAACCTCATTTTTTACTTGCCTCGAATTGCATGCGCAGTCCGAGCGCATAGCCGGAAAGCTTATATATAAGTTCTGTGTGAAGAATGATGAATTTTGATATTAATATGCATAATATTGACTTAGGTCAACATTTTGGGTAAACGGACCGGGACCTGTGATTTGACGGTCTCGGAGGGTCCTTATAAAAATATGGGACTTGGGCGTGTGCCCGGAATTGAATTCCGAGGTCCCAAGCACAAGAAATGAATTTTTCTGTGAAATTGTTTTCTGAAATTAATTAAGGAAATTGGAAATGAAAAATTGATTAAAAGACTATGGTATCGGGCTCGTATTTTGGTCCTGATGCCCGATACAAGTCTTATATATGATTTAAGCACTATCTATAAAGTTTGGTCGAAATCGGACGTCATTTGATGTGTTTCGGACCTAAATATCTAATGTTTTAAGTTTATGAAGTTATAATGAAAATGATGATTTTGGGGTTCAATTCCATGTATATGATGTTATTTTGGTGATTTGATCACACGAATAAGTCCGTAGGATGTTTGAGAGGTCGTATGCATATTTGGTTTGGAGCCCCGAGGGCTCGGGTGAGTTTTGGATAGGCATCGAATTGCATTTCTCATTTTTGGAAAATCTGGTATCTTTCAGTTCTGCAAGCTTGAGAAGCCAGCATTCGCAAATGCGAACTCGCAATTGCGAGCTTCTCATCGCAAATGCGATCTTTCACCCGGGCAGCAATCTTTGCAAATGCGAAGAAATTTATCGCAAATGCAATGCCTGCCTAGGAGCCCAGTCTTCGCAAATGCGAACGACCGTCCGCAAATGCGATAGTTAGCCTTCACAAATGCGACCTATTTTTCGCAAATGCGAACTTTCCAGTATCCTTCAGAGTTCGCAAATGCGTACTCGACTTCGCAATTCCCATATTTGGTATGGGTTCGCAATTGCGAACCCCAGTTCGCAATTCCCATATCTGCAACCCAGCAATTTCATACTTAGACGAATTTTTCACCCCATTTCTTCATTCTTCCAACTCAAACACTCCATAGGCGATTTTGAAAGAAACCTATCTTCTCCAAATCATTTGTAAGTTAATTTTTACTCAACTTTTTCAATCCTTATAATCATTAAACATGTTTTCATCTTAAAATCATAGATTTCCATGGGTGAAAATGAGGATTTTGGTTAGAACCTAGGTTTTCTTAAAATTGGGGATTTGGACCTCAATTTGAGGTCCGATTTCAAAACAAATCATAGATATGAAATCATGGGGGAATGGGTAATCGGGTTTTGGTTCGAACCTCGGGTTTTGACCATGTGGGCCCGTGGGCGTTTTGGGAATTTTTGAGTAAAATATTGGGAAATTCATTTTCATGCATTCAAATTGATTCAATTGGCATTTGTTGATACATTCAAGTAATTTGTGACTAGATTCGAGCGGTTTTGTGGTGAATTCGAAGGGTAAAGCTATACTAGAGGCTTGAGTTGAGTTTGAAGCATTTGAGGTAAGTGTTTGATCTAACTTTGGCTTGAGGGAATATGATTAGAGTATTATTTGTTGATTGCTAAATGTTGAGTACGGTGTATAGGCATGGTGACGAGTATCTATACACCGATGTCTAGCTTGACCGTGGGTCCTTATTTGTGCTTATTTGGGATTCGGTAGTGACTTTCCTTTGTTAACTAATGGTTTCTATCTGATATGAAGAGGGTGAAAAGGAAATATGATTTGTAAACACCTTGGAGCATTGGCTCGATCTTTGACTTGATTATAGAGTAAGAAATGAATGTAAAAGAAAGAGATGTGATTAATCCTTTGCGGTGACGTGTAAGTTATGGTTGTTATTCCCTTGCCGGGAAATTTAACTGCTTAGGCGTATTCTCCCTTGCATGCCATTATATACTATGAAATGGGATCGTGTGGCACGCCGACCACTTATATATTATGAAATAGGATCGTGTGGCACGCCGACCACGTATATATGCTGAAATGGGATTGTGTGGCATGCCGACCTCCTAGATATGTTATAATATAGGATCGTGTGGCACGCCGACCACTTATATATTATGAAATGGGATCGTGTGGCACGCCGACCACTTATATATTCTGAAATGGGATCGTGTGACACGCCGACCACATATATATGCTAAAATGGGATCGTGTGGCACGCTGACCACCTAGATATGTTATAATATGGGATCGTGTGGCACGCCGACCACTTATATAGATTACGAGAGCTGATGTAGTTTCGTGTTTACTTCTAACAAGTTGATTTCATCTGTAATTCCCCTACACATGTCCCCTTGCCATTTTAATTGGTAATTTCCTGCTATTATTTCGTTGCACGTGTATATATATTTGCACAGGTCCAGGTTCTGAGGAGCAGCAGCAGTATTAGTACGGGAGAAACCTTCCATCTTCACGAGACCGAGGTAGCCTTGCAGGCGTCCGCAGGACCGACGTCTCTTTCTTATTTTCTCTTTTAGACTGTTGCCTCCTAGTTTTTGAGACAAACAGCTTATACATTTCTTTCAGGCCCTTGTATTTAGTAAATTCTTAGCAGTTCGTAAGTAATGTGACACCAAATCTTGGGTAGAAGCTATTACTGATTATTCCGCATTTTGTTTTAGATTTATAAATTAGACTTCCATTATTATTGTTATTATTAAATTCCATGTCCTATATTGATGCAATAAATGGTTGATAGGTTTGTTTATTAATGGGAAGGTAATTAAGTTGGCTTGCCCAGCTATCACGAGTAGGCGCCATCATGACTCCGATGGTGGGATATCTGTGTAGGGACACAGGAGCGGCACCAAAGAAAAGGAAGATTGATGTAGTATCTCCCACCTTTGGCTAGTTCATAGACAACATCACTGAGATATCTGACACTCCTGCAGATGCCATTGGGACTTCCACAGCTATCACACCACTTGAGCAGGGACCTCTTACTCTCAGGTATATCTCTAGGCAGGTTTATGGCATGTATATATAGGTACGCCAGCCTGTAGGCTGTCTTCCTCCTGGACCATCCAGAGAGAGCACCTCTGCAGGTCCAGCTAGCCCAGGAAAGGTTCCAACCTTGTCCGACCTTGCTAAGGAGCAACAGGCCATCACGTCCAAGCTGGGGAAAATTGAAAGAAGGTAGTGGAAGAAAAAGGAACATGAAAAGAAGAAAAGCAAGTTCCTCACAGAGATCCTGAACACTTTGCGGAAGTTCTGTGGACCGGACGAGGCTGAGGAAGATGAATTTGAGCTTGCAGCTCCCAGTACCTCCAGTGATGAATGATGCCATTCAGGGAGCACCTCTTTCATTTTGGCTTGTTTTGTATAATTGCATTGGGGAAAATGCAATATTTTCGGTTGGGGTTGGCTCCTATTGTGATGATTATGTGTGGAATATGTAGTTGTTGTATGGAACATGAAGTTTTTGTTTTTGGTTGACTATGAACTTGTGTAGATTAGTAATATTGTTCTGTTAGTAGTATATCCTTGTTAGTTTCTATTTTTCTTGTTGTTTATTTGTGTTTAATTTTTCCCTAAAATTGTTTTTTAGTATAATAGTATTAAGGTAATTCCTTGGTTTTTCTTTCTACCGCGGTTCTTTTCCAAGGAATTTCTTGTGTTGAACCGGATGACTTTTCCCTATGATGGATGGCGTGGGTCCAATATATATATATATTTATATATATATATATACACACACATATTCGTTAGTTTAGTAGCTAGTTGTGAATAAATTGGTTTTTGGGGTGTAATCTTGTGCCCAAAAGCCAACGTGTGACTTGTTTGGTACCAATATAATTTAAAATTTGGTGTATGAAGTTTTTGACTCAAAAACAAAATATATATATGGTGAAATTGAATGATTAAAGTAAGGTTCCTAGTTATGACTTTTAGATTCTAATTTTGGCTCTTTGATTCACTAAATAGCTTCATAGGCTACATTTTTGTGACGTCCTTGAGATTCATTGGTTTCAATTAGATTTTGGATTTATCTTCCATTTGAGTTTTCATGTGCCATGTGTGGTGAGATTTAATTGTGAAAGTTCTTTTGCATAATTTGTGGTCTAGAACTTGCGCAGAATGTGCTTCAAGGCGAAATCCTAGATTAACTTGGTTTGAAAAATGATAGTAGGCGTTCCTTGTACCATTATTGTGCCTAAAATTCCTACCCGTGCATATTTTCCCTTGTCAACAATTTTGAGCCTTCTAACTTTTTCTTTTACAACCATGTTACAAACCACTCTTGTGGCACTAGACCTCCCTAAGTAATTTAAAGTATGAAAATAAGCTAAAAGCCTAAGTTTGGGGGTGGAGGTTGGAAAAGTTGTGATATGGAGGCTTCTCAAAAATTGAAAAGTGTTATAAAAAAAGAAGAAGAGAAATTAAGAATAAATGGAAGACTAGGTGATACAAAAAAAAAAGAGAATAAAGGCTGGAAATATTCTTGAAGGAAGTGGACTTTGATTATTGAAAAAAGTATAGTGCTTAGGGAGGTTTTGAGTCACTCTTACAAAATTATGCCCTACCTTAACCAAAAACCTAAACTAAAACCCTTTAACTCCTAATTTATTTAGAACCAAGTATGTCTATATTAGTGGAGAAATACATGAAGGGCAAACCAATGGTACTACTTGTGTGCAATTGAATATCTTTGAGAGAGAGAGAGAGAGTTGATTCTTTCCTTTTGTCATCCCATTGATGTCTTAAAGTAAAATTTGTGTGTTTGGGATTCTCTCTTAAAGTATGAGGGCAAATGAAATTCGAGCTGTGAATTTAATCATATTTTCAATTGGGAGGAATGAGCGAAGGAAAACAAATGTGATAGAGAGGCAAATTTTGAATCTTTAGTGTCTTGACTTGGTTGCTTTTTTGATTAATTTAGTGTTTGAGAACTTGATTGGAAATAAAATTTACCCTTTTTTGCCTACCAATGATAGAGGAAGGCTTACCTCAGACCCAAACCCCCTATGATTGCTTCAACTTGAAGAGACTGACTTGCGACCATAAGTACTAGACTTTGATAAAGGAGAAAAGTTGGTGATTCATATGCCTTAGATTAATTGTTGGTACTAACCGAAGTCACTAGATTGTGCTTAAAGTGGCCCTTTTTGACTTGGAGTGATATTTGATTTCCCATTGAACGTAAATGATGATTTGATTGAAGAATGTTCTTAGTTTTTGAACTCCTTAAGGACAAGCAATAGTTTAAGTTTGGGGGTTTGATAAGTATCTCCTCTTATTATTTAAACTTTTGCATAATTTTGATAGGAAACCACGATATTTTCTGAGGTTTATTGGCAATTTTCAGGTGTCATGTGGTTTGAAGAAGAAATGGAAGAAATCAAGTCTAATTGTGCCAAAATATTGAAAAATGACTGCTGATAATTACTCTTCGCGATCGCAAAGATCTGAACGTGATTGCGCTATTCTGTGTAAATATTAATTGCGATCGCAATCATTTTTATGCGATCATGATAGAGAAATTGTGCACCAGCCCGGGATGTTCTACGTGACCGCAAAGTTGGATCTGCGATCGCAGAGGTTCTAAGTCTGACTCTACGCGATCGCAATTCATTTCACGCGATCGTGGTTCATTAAAACTGGGCGAAATCTGGGAAGACATGGAATTTTACATTTTTTGATTCGCAAACCATTTAATACCCGACTAAGCTCATTTGTAATACATCTTTTGGCAGATATTTGGCTTATTTTCAGTTCTTAGGGCTAGAGAGAACACGTTTTGGAAGCTAGGGCTTTGCACACACACTTTGGTCTTGAAGATTTGAAGCTTATTGTTAAGATTTTCTTACCCATTTATCTTTATTTCTTCATTTTCTTGCTTTGTATCGTACATCTAAGTGTGTAGTATTTTATTCAACACTTGAATCATGTTTATGGAAATATTCATGTTTGAAGTGTGGATTAAATACCTTATTGTGCTTATGTATTGAATGATTTTTATTCTTTTATGAAGTGAGTTATTGTTATTTTAATTATTCTTGTTCTTTAATGTTTCCAAAGGGATTAGCAAACCCTAGGACTCGCCCATTAACTCTGAATTAATTTTGAAAAAGATAATTTGGGATTGGGAAAGATTAATTAACAAGAACTTGAGGCGTTAACCCTCATTTTATAGATTCTACCTAGGAATAGGATAGAACTACTTGTAGCCATATGAGGGAGTGCTTAATCTCTTAATTGTTTTAGGGATAATTCAATTAGGGAGTCTTTTTAATCTTCGGAAGAAGCTAATTAAGAACTATTACACGTGGCTAATTAACATAAACTCGATCATATTTGTAAAATTATGAAATACATTGGATCGTTACTTGAGTGTAATTTTTGATGCAACCATACTTGTAGCCATTGATCATTTTACTTGCTTTATAGGTTAGTTTACATTTCCGCATTTAGATATAAAACATTTTTAAAAACCAAATTCTTATTGTTTGGAATTGCACGATAAATGATAATTTTTTTACATTCCTAATCGCCTACACATTTTTCTCTGTGGTATTCGACCCCGACTCATAGTTGGATAAATTATATTGCATGCGACCATCCATTTAATTTTTAATAGTATATTTGGACTTCATAAAAATTGGCACCGTTGCCGGGGATTGATTCGTCAACAAATGAAAATGTGTAACAATGTGCCGAATAAGCTGCCGCAGAGGATTATTTTGATGCTGACACACTCTCATCCCCTAGATGCTCTCAACGCTATGACAAGCGACTGCCCAAAGGCATGATTAGGGAAAGAGGCATCCTCCTGACCGAACTTGAGGACCGATGGCCCGAGTTCCATGGGAGATTATTCACAAGTGGATGGGTTTGCTTTTTAGAAGAGCCCAGGCCAGCCAACCATGAAGTCGTTAGAGAATTCTATGCCAATGCTATAGAGACGGACTTTAATAATGAGTTGGTGGCTATTGTCAGAGGCAAAAAAGTCTGTTTCGGTCCAGAGCGGATCAATGCGCAATACAATCTCGCAAATATCAACAATCAAGTGTACTGGGAGCGAGCTCAGGAGTTGGGTACCCAGTGGTTCATCACTCATTTGCATTATGGACAGGTGCCAAACTAGATAAAGAATCACACCAGGATCGAGTCTTCAGAATTCACTGCGGAGGCCAAGACTTGGCTCTCCATTATCTTTACTCGTATCATGCCTTCAAAAAATGAGACAGAGGTGACACTTGAGAAGGCAATAGTGACCTGTGCAATCCTGGAGGGTATACCAGTGAACATAGGGCAGCTCATTGCCGATGAGATAGCAGAGGTGGTGGCAGAATGGACCAAGAGCTTATTCTTGCCATCCTTGATCATCCAATTATTCTATGAGGGAGGGGTAGTGCCCAAGCCTACAGAAAAGGAAAAGAACCCGGAGAAGCTCATCCACCCACTATTGAGAAAGGGTGCAACAGCTGCACCGAAGAAAAGAAAGATTGATGTAGCATCTCCCACCTTTGGCTAGTTCAAAGACAACATCACTAAGATACCTGACACTCCTGCAGATGCCAGTGGAACTTCCACAACTATCACACCACTTGAGCAGGGACCTCTTACTCTCAGGTATATCTCTAGGCAGGTTTATGGCATGGATACACATGTACGCCAGCTTATAGTTGGTCTTCCTTCTGGACCTTCCGGAGAGAGCACCTCTGCAGGTCCAGCTGGCCCATGAAAGGTTCCAACCTTGTTCGACCTTGCTAAGGAGCAACAAGCCATCAAGTCTAAGCTGGGGAAAATTGAAAGCGGAAGCAAAGGGAACATGAAAAGAAGAAAAGCAAGTTCCTCACAGAGTTCCTGAACACTTTGCAGAAGTTCTATGGACCGGACGAGGCTGAGGATGATGACTTTGAGCTTGCAGCTTCCAGTATCTCCAGTGATGAGTGATGCCATTCAGGGAGAACCTCTTTCATTTTGGCTTGTTTTGTATAATTGCATTGGGGACAATGTGATATTTTCGGTTGGGGGTGGCTCCTATTGTGATGATTATGTGTGGAATATGTAGTTATTGTATGGAACATGAAGTTTTTTTTTGGTTGACTATGAACTTGTGTAGATTGGTAATATTGTTCGGTTAGTAGTAAATCCTTATTAGTTTCTATTTTTCTTGTTGTTTATTTGTGTTTAATTTTGTCCTAAAATTGCTTTTTAGTATAATAGTATTAAGGTAATTCCTTGGTTTTTCTTTCTACCGCGGTTCTTTTCCAAGGAATTTAGTTGTATTGAACCGGATGACTTTTCCCTATGATGGATGGTGTGACACCAATATATATATTAGTTAGTTTAGTAGCTATGTGTGAATAAATTGGTTTTTGGGGTGTAATCTTGTGTCAACAAGCCAACGTGTGACTTGTTTGGTACCAATATAATTTAAAATTTGGCATATGAAGTTTTTGATTCAAAAAAAAAAAAAAATAGATGATGAAATTGAATGATTAAAGTAAGGTTCCTAGTTATGACTTTTAGATTCTAATTTTGGCTCTTTGATTCACTAAATAGCTTCTTAGGCTACATTTTTGTGACGTCCTTGAGATTCATTGGCTTCAATTGGATTTTGGATTTATATTCCATTTGAGTTTTCATGTGCCATGTGTGATGAGATATAATTGTGAAAGTTCTTTTGCGTCATTTCTGGTCTAGACTTGCTCGGAATGTGCTTCAAGGCGAAATCCTAGATTAACTTGGTTTGAAAAATGATAGTAGGGCTTCCTTGTACCATTATTGTGCCTAAAATTCCTACCCGTGCATATTTTTCCTAGTCAACCCTTTTGAGTCTTCTAACTTTTTCTTTGACAACCATGTTACAAGCCACTCTTGTGGCACCGTACCTCCCTAAGTAATTTAAAGTATGAAAATAAGCTAAAAGCCTAAGTTTGGGAGTGGAGTTTGGAAAAGTTTTGATATGGAGGCTTCTCAAAAATTGAAAAGTGTTATAAAAAAGTAAGAGAAATTAAGAATAAATGGAAGACTAGGTGACACAAAAAAAAGGTTGGAAATATTCTTGAAGGAAGTGGACTTTGATTGTTGAAAAAATTATAGTGCTTAGGGAAGTTTTGAGTCGCTCTTACCAAATTGTGCCCTATCTTAACCAAAAACCTAAACGAAAACCCTTTAAGTCCTAATTGATTTAGAACCAAGTATGTCTACATTAGTGGAAAAATACATGAAGGGCAAACCAATGATACTACTTGTGTGCAATTAAATATCTTTGAGAGAGAGAGAGAGAGAGAGTTGATTCTTTCCTTTTTTCATCCCATTGATGGCAAAATTGAAATTTGTGAGTTTGGGATTCTCTCTTAAAATGTGAGGGCACATAAAATTTGAGTTGTGAATTTAATCACATTTTAAATTGGGAGGAATGAGCGAAGGAAAACAAATGTGATAGAAAGGCAAATTTTGAATCTTTAGTGTCATGACTTAGTTGGTACTTTAATTAATAAGTTGGTGATTCATATGCCTTAGATTAATTGTTGGTGCCAACAGAAGTCACTAGATTGTGCTTAAAGTGGCCCTTTTTGACTTGGAATAATATTTGGTTTTCCATTGAGCGTAAATGATGATTTGATTGAAGGATGTTTTTAGTTTTTGAACTGCTTGAGGACAAGCAATAGTTTAAGTTTGGGGGTTTGATAAGTTGGTATTTTACCAACATATCTCCTCTTATTATTTAAACTTTTGCATAATTTTGGTAGGAAACTAGGATATTTTCTGAGGGTTATTGGCAATTTTAAGGTGTCATGTGGTTTGAAGAAGAAATAGAAGAAATCAAGTCAACTTGTGCCAAAATGCTGAAAAATGACTGCTGATAATTAATCTTCGCGATCGAAAAAATCTGAACGTGATCGCGTTGTTCTGTATAAATATTAATCGTGATCGCAATGATTTTTACTCGATCGCAATACAGAAATTGTTCACCAGCCTGGGATGTTCTACGTGACCGCAAAGTTGGATCTGCGATCGCAGAAGTTCTAAGTCTGACTCTACGCGATCGGAATTCATTTCACGCGGTCACGGTTCATTAAAACTGGGCGAAATCTGGGCAGAAATGGAATTTTACATTTTTGATCCGCAAACCATTTAATACCCGACTAAGCTCATTTGTAAAATATCTTTTGGCAGATCTTTGGCTTATTTTCAGTTCTTAGGGCTAGAGAGAACAAGTTTTGGAAGCAAGGGCTTTGCACACACACTTTGGTCTTGAAGATTTGACGCTTATGGTTAAGATTTTCTTACCCATTTATGTTTATTTCTTCATTTCCTTGCTTTGTATCGTATATCTAAGTGTGTAGTATTTTATTCAACACTTGAATCTTGTTTATGGAAATATTCATGTTTGAAGTGTGGATAATATCCTTATTGTGCTTATGTATTGAATGATTTTTATTCTTTTATGAAGTGAGTTAGTGTTATTTTAATTATTCTTGTTCTTTAATGTTTCGAAAGGGATTAGCTAACCCTAGGACTCGCCCATTAACTCTGAATTAATTTTGAAAAAGATAATTTGGGATTGGGAAAGATTAATTAACAAGAACTTGAGGCGTTAACCCTCATTTTATAGATTCTACCTAGGAATAGGATAGAACTACTTGTAGCCATGTCCGAGAGTGCTTAATATATTAATTATTTTAGGAATAATTCAATTAGAAAATCTTTTTAGTCTTCGGAAGAAGCTAATTATGAACTATTACTCGTGGCTAATTAACATAAACTCGCTCATATTTGTAAAATTATGAAATATATTGGATCGTTACTTGAGTGTAATTTCCGATGCAAACCATTGATCATTTTACTTGCTTTCTAGGTTAGTTTACATTTCCGCATTTAGTTTTAAAATATTTTTCAAAACAAAATTCTTATTGTTTGGCATTGCATGATAAGTGATAATTTTTTTATATTCCTATTCGCCTACACATTGTTCTCTATAGGATTCGACCCCGATTCATAGTTGGGTAAATTATATTGCATGTGATCGTGTCCATTTACTTTTTAATAATGTATTTGAACTTCATAAAAATCTGCACCGTTGCTGGGGATTGATTCGTCAACAAATGAAAATGTGCAATAATGTTCTGAACAAGCTGCCGCAGAGGATTATTTTGATGCTGAAACATTCTCATCCCCTAGATGCTCTCAACGCTATGACAAGTAATTGTCCAAAGGGATGATTCGGGAAAGAGGCATCCTCCTGAATGACCTTGAGGACTGATGGCCCGTGTTCCATGGGAGATTAATCACAAGTGGATGAGTTTGCTTTGTAGAGGAGCCCAAGCCAGCCAACCATGAAGTATTTAGAGAATTCTATGCCAATGCTATAGAGAAGGACTTCAATAATGAGTTGGTGGCTACTGTCAGAGGCAAAGAAGTCCGTTTCAGTCCAGAGCGGATCAATGCGCAATACAATCTCGCAAATAGCAACAATCAGGTGTACTGGGAGCGAGCTCAGGAGTTGGGTACCCAGTGGTTCATCACTCATTTGCATGGTGGACAGGTGCCAAACTGGATAAATAATCACACCAGGATCGAGTCTTTAGAATTCACTGCGGAGGCCAAGACTTGGCTCTCTATTATCTGTGCTCATATCATGCCTTCAAAAAATGAGACAGAGTTGACACTTGAGAAGGCAAGAGTGATCTGTGCTATCCTAGAGGGTATACCAGTGAACGTGGGGCAGCTCATTGCCGATGAGATAACAGAGGTGGTGGCAGAACAGACCAAGAGCTTATTCTTTCCATCATTGATCACCCAATTATTCTATGAGACAGGGGTAGTGCCCAAGCCTATAGAAAAGGAAAAGAACCTGGAGAAGCTCATCCACCTACTATTGAGAAAGGGAGCAGGAGATGCACCAAAGAAAAGGAAAATTGATGTAGCATCTCCCACCTTTGGCCTGTTCATAGACAACATCAGCGAGATACCTAACACTCCTGCAGATGCCACTGGGACTTCCACAGCTATGACACCACTTGAGCAGGGACTTCTTACTCTCAGGAATATCTCTAGGCAGGTTTATGGCGTGGATACACAGGTACACCATCTTGTAGTTGGTCTTCCTTCTGGACCATTCGGAGAGAGCGCCTCTGCAGGTCCAGCTGGCCCAGTAAAGGTTCCAACCTTGTCCGACCTTGCTAAGGAGAAACATGCCATCACGTTCAAGCTGGGTAAAATTGAAAGAAAGCAGCGGAAGCAAAGGGAACATGAAAAGAAGAAAAGCAAGTTCCTCACAGAGATCATGAACACTTTACGGATGTTCTGTGACCGGACGAGGCTGAGGATGATGACTTTGAGCTTGCAGCTCCCAGTACCTCCAGTGACGAGTGATGCCATTCAGGGAGCACCTCTTTTATTTTGGCTTATTTTGTATAATTCCATTGGGTACAATTCAATATTTTCAGTTGGGGGTGGCTCCTATTGTGATGATTATGTGTGGAATATGTAGTTGTTGTATGGAACATGAAGTTTTTGTTTTTGGTTGACTATGAACTTGTGTAGATTGGTAATATTGTTCGGTTAGTAGTAAATCCTTGTTAGTTTCTATTTTTCTTGTTGTTTATTTGTGTTTAATTTTGGCCTAAAATTGTTTTTTAGTTTAATTGTATTAAGGTAATTACTTGGTTTTTCTTTCTACCGTGGTTCTTTTCCAAGAAAATTAGTTGTGTTGAACCGGATGACTTTTCCCTATGATGGATGGAGTGACACCAATATATATATATAATCTTAGTAGCTAGTTGTGAATAAATTGGTTTTTGGGGTGTAATCTTGTGCCCATAAGCCAACGTGTGACTTGTTTGGTACCAATATAATTTAAAATTTGGCATATGAAGTTTTTGATTCAAAAAAAGAAATGATGAAATTGAATGATTAAAGTAAGGTGCCTAGTTATGACTTTTAGATTCTAATTTTGGATCTTTGATTCACTAAATAGCTTCTTAGGCTACATTTTTGTGATGCCCTTGAGATTCATTGGTTTCAATTGGATTTTGGATTTATATTCCATTTGAGTTTTCATGTACCATGTTGGTGAGCTTTAATTGTGAAAGTTCTTTTACATCATTTGTGGTCTAGAACTTGCCCCGAATGTGCTTTAAGGCGAAATCCTAGATTAACTTGGTTTGAAAAATGATAGTAGGCCTTCCTTGTACCATTATTGTGCCTAAAATTCCTACCCCTACATATTTTCCCTGGTCAACCCTTTTGAGCCTTCTAACTTTTTCGTTGACAACCATGTTACAAGCCACTCTTGTGGCACCGTACCTCCCTAAGTAATTTAAAGTATGAAAATAAGCTAAAAGCCTAAGTTTGGGTGTGGAGGTTGGAAATGTTGTGATATGGAGGCTTCTCAAAAATTGAAAAGTGTTATAAAAAAGAAGAAGAGAAATTAAGAATAAATGGAAGACTAGGTGATACAAAAAAAAAAGTGAAGAAAGGGTGGAAATATTCTTGAAGGAAGTGGACCTTGATTGTTGAAAAAAGTATAGTGTTTAGGGAGGTTTTGTGTCACGCCCCAAAATCGAGGAGCACGACCGGCGCTCAACCGAGTAAACCCGACTAAGCAATCCTTATCCAACACTTTCTACCCATCTTAGTACAGTTAAGGAAGCCATACTTTCATTTGTTAAGGCAATATGAAAGATAGTACATTAAACATGGTTAGTTCATTTTATATCCCAACCTTAAACCCTAGTTAAGTTTCCAATTTCCCATACAATAACATTTTAGAGAGGTGAGAGCTAGATTTACAACATAGTTTGTAGACCCATCCAACACCCGTATATAACCCACAAATATGTCTATGGAGCCTCTAAGGATACAAAAGAAAAGTATGAAAATGCCGGCGACAAGGCCCCGGCTATACCTCAAAAGTTGATATCTATAGCAAAATATATACAACGTAACCCCCTTGAAGGAGTAAGGGGCTCACCAAGACTTTGAGAGGAGGATGCTCAGATACACGTGATCGGCACTATCCGTTATGGAGCCACCTACATTCATAAAAAAAATGTAGCGCCCCCGGAAAAAGGGACGTTAATGCCATCGAATAGCACTAGTATGTATAACTAAACACCATCTAATTAGAAAGAACCTTAATCCAAGAGTAAAGAGGAAATCATAAAGACAACAAGGTTTCAAATAAACAACATGTCAACAATATAAGGAGTTTCACATGATTTTCACAAATTTTCTGAATTTTTAGATTGGATCATCCCACACTGTTACATCATTATTCACTTTGCCACCGCTTCTTTGAGCGGAGTCCGAACACGGCTCGATCGGCTAAGCCGTCTCCTGGGGACGTTATGATTATTTTATTCACACTTTCCAATTTCCATCATCAATACATTACCACCATGTGTATATATATCATGAAGTCCGATCACGGCCCAATCGGCTAAGCCGTCTCCCCGAGACGTTACCATTATTTCATTATTCATCTCACAAATCCTTGGTTACAAAAGTATTAGTCCACCGGTACTTGGGGACACAATTTCCACATTCCATAATTCATGTTTCACATTATTCCCATTTTTAACATTTACTTTGCCACTTAAGATCATAGGCACGTACAAGGGCAATTTAAATCATAAGCATAGAGAGGAATTTGTCAAGTTTGGCATATTAGTCCCAAAGTGACCTTTGCATGACATTTAGGCATTTAGCACATAGCTCATATTCTAAATACATCCTCCATTTACAAAGAACAACATATTAAACATATGAAGAAATACCTACCACATACATTTTCACAACAATAATTCACTTAACATGACAAGTACTGCATCAATCACATTTCGAACTTACAACATTTACACGGGTACCGCAGAAGCTCAATTTCTAAGAGACGGGGTTTTAGCCATACATACCTGAAACTTGCCCCTTAATGACACTACAATGATACAATACCCTTAGTTAACTTCAATCTACAATACAACATTCAATAGGGCCAATATTAGGAATAAATTCCATAACTTACGCCATTTAGACCTATTATCAAACACCTTAAAGGTATAGATATTTACACCACATAACTATAGTATTGGTTCACCCAACTATCACCATTAACTAACAATTTATTCCACCATCATTCTTAACCAATTTATAACTTCCACCAACATATGTATGACCATTCTTTCATACCCAACCATCAACCTCCTTAATTAACCCATTTCACAATCTCTACAACTAACACAACCTAGGTTTGGTACTTATGGCTTTCAATCATCATCCCTTGAGTTCTTATATATTTATTATACATAAATAATTATCATAGATTAGTTAGTGATAATAGACATACCTCTTGTAGTAGGAATCTTGAGAATCCTCACTTGTAGTGATCTTGATAAATTCAAGGATTTGAAGGGAAATCTATGGATTTTCAAGATTAATCCTTGTTAATATAAGTGTTTAGGATTAGTAATCAACTCAAAATACTTCAAAAACCTTACCTTGTATCATAGGAATGAAGTATGGACAGATTCTCGTTGATAGAGCAATCCCTAGCTAAAAATGACCCCTTGCATTTATTTGGCGAAATGAGGTCGTTTTACACTAGAAACCTAATTTTTTTGTACTGCCGCACCGCGTGGGACGCTGCAGGGCACGGGGAATTTGGAAAAAATGTGTCTGAAATTGAAATTTCGGACCTCACTGGAATTTGTACTGGCGCGGTGCACCGGATGCCGCATGGAGCGCCTTGGTAGTGCAAATTTCTGCGCTGCTTTAGTAATTTGGTCATAACATTGTATAGGAATGTCCGAATAATGAACGGTTTAAAGAGTTGGAAACTAGACTAAAAGATCTTTCATTTGATAGGTTGTGAATCACACAAATCCTTATATAACTGGAGATATGATTGTCCAAAATGAGATTTTGTGCGCACTCATTTGCAACTTTCGTCTATTTTAAAATTTTCCAACTTGGCTTAGTCTTAGGCTTCTCCTTACACCCCAAATAACTTATAATATGACTTATACACTTATTATCATATCCAATTAATATCCATAATATCCTTAATCCTCAGTTTCATGCAAGATAAAATATTTAGTCTACCTTGGCACCACAAATTTTTAAATTACTTAAGCAAAATTTTCTGTGGCTTTACATTTTGAGTCACTCTTACAAAATTGTGCCCTGCCTTAACAAAAAACCTAAACTAAACCCCATTATGTCCTAATTGATTTTGAACCAAATATGTCTACATTAGTGGAGAAATACATGAAGGGCAAGCCAGTGGTACTACTTGTGTGCAATTTCATATATATATATATATATATATATATATATATATATATATATAGAGAGAGAGAGAGAGAGAGAGAGAGAGAGAGAGTTGATTCTTTCCTTTTGTCATCCCATTGATGGATTAAATTGAAATTGTGAGTTTGGGATTCTCTCTTAAATGTGAGGGCACATGAAATTCGAGTTGTGAATTGAATCACATTTTCAATTGGGAGGAATGAGCGAAGGAAAACAATTGTGATAGAGAGGCAAATTTTGAATCTTTAGTGTCATGACTTGGTTGTTACTTTGATTAATTTAGTCTTTGAGAACTTGATTGGAAATAAAATGTTTGAAAAGTTGGTGATTCATATGCCTTAGATTAATTGTTGATACCAACTGAAGTCACTAGATTGTGCTTAAAGTGGCCCTTTTTGACCTGGAATGATATTTGGTTTTCCATTGAGCGTAAATGATGATTTGATTGAAGGATGTTCTTAGTTTTTGAACTGCTTGAGGACAAGCAATAGTTTAAGTTTGGGGGTTTGATAAGATGGTATTTTACCAACTTATCTCCTCTTATTATTTAAACATTTGCATAATTTTGGTAGGAAACTAGGATATTTTCTGAGGTTTATTGGCAATTTTCAGGTGTCATGTGGTTTGAAGAAGAAATAGAAGAAATCAAGTCAAATTGTGCCAAAATGCTGAAAAATGACTGCTGATAATTACTCTTCGCGATAAAAAAATCTGAACGTGATCGCGTTGTTCTGTGTAAATATTAATTGCGATCGCAATGATGTTTACGCGATCGCGATAGAGAAATTGTGCACCAGCCTGGGATGTTCTACGCAACCGCAATGTTGGATCTACGATAGCAGAAGTTCTAAGTCTAATTCTACGCGATTGCAATTCATTTCACGCGATCGCGGTTCATTAAAACTGGGCGAAATCTGGGCAGAAATGAAATTTTATATTTTTGGTCCCCAAACCATATAATACCCGACTAAGCTCATTTTTAAAACATCTTTTGGCCGATCTTTGACTTATTTTTAGTTCTTAGGGCTAGATAGAACAAGTTTTGGAAGCTAGGGCTTTGCACACACACTTTGGTCTTGAAGATTTGAAGCTTGTGGTTAAGATTTTCTTACCCATTTATGTTTATTTCTTCATTTCCTTGCTTTGTATTGTATATCTAAGTATGTAGTATTTTTTTCAACACTTCAATCTTGTTTATGGAAATATTCATGTTTGAAGTGTGGATTAAATACCTTGTTGTGCTTATGTATTGAATGATTTTTATTCTTTTATGAAGTGAGTTATTATTATTTTAATTATTCTTGTTGTTTAATATTTTCAAAGGGATTAGCTTACCCTAGGACTCGCCCATTAACTCAGAATTAGTTTTGGAAAAGATAATTTGGGGTTGGGAAAGAATAATTAACAAGAACTTGAGGCGTTAACCTTTATTTTATAGATTCTATCCAGGAATAGGATAGAACTACTTGTAGCCATGTCCGAGAGTACTTAATCTCTTAATTGTTTTAGGGATAATTCAATTAGGAAGTCTTTTTAGTCTTCGAAAAAAGCTAATTAAGAACTATTACCCGTTGCTAATTAACATAAACTCACTCATAATTGTAGAATCATGAAATACATTGGATTGTTACTTGAGTGTAATTTCCGATGCAACAATACTTGTATCCATTGATCATTTTACTTGCTTTCTAGGTTAGTTTACATTTCCGCATTCAGACATAAAATATTTTTAAAAAGCAAATTCTTATTGTTTGGCATTGCACGATAAGTGATAATGTTCTTACATTCCTAATCCCCTACACATTGTTCTCTATGGGATTCAAGTCTGACTCATAGTTGGATAAATTATATTGCATGTATCACGCCCCAACCTCGGGAGAACCGAACTGATTAATCGAGAGAACCGAACTGATTAACCCTTATCAGACACTTCCTACCCAACTTAATATAAATAAGGAAACCACGCTTTCATTTGTTTAGAGAAGGAAGGATATCATATTCGACATCTTTAGTTCATTTCATATCACAACATTAAACCGTAGACAAGTCAGCTTTAAAGATTCTAATAAAGTTACAATTTATAGTTAGCACGAGTTTAGAATTACATCATAGCTAATAGGCTCCCCAAATACCCGTACATAACCCACACATGTGTCTACAGAGCCTCTAAGGATACAAAGGATAAGTATAACAATGCCGGCAACAAGGCCCTGGCTATACCTCAAAAGTGAAAATCCACAATAACAAAAGATACATATTATAACCCCTTTGAAGGAGAAAGGGGCTCACCAAGACTTGTGAAGAAGGATGCTCCGCTACACACGATTGGCACTATCCTCTATGGAGCCACCTACATTCATTTAAAAATATAGCGCCCCCGGCAAAACGGATGTTAGTACCATGGAATTGTACTAGTATGTATAACTAAACACCATTTTACTAGAAAGAACTATCAAGCAAGTACATACAAATTTCACGACTAAATCAAATATTCAACTCATATAATCTTTCACGTAATTTCCATAACTCAGTTTGGGGCATTTCTTTCATAAGTTCATCACTGTTCTCGATACTACCGCTATCCTGAGCGGAGTTCGATCACGACCCGACCGGCTAGGTTTCCTCTCTAGAGGCATATATCTCAATCACTATTTCATTTCCCGTATCTGGAACTCAATATCAGCATATTACCACCATGTGTGCGGCATGGTGTCCGATTACGACCCGATCGGCTAGGCCGCCCTACCTAGGCTTTGTTCCTTTCTCATTAATCATCACATCTAAATCTTTATTTCACATATATCATATCAATTCCTTGGAACTTAGGGCCACCATTTTCACATTATTTTCCACTTTCAATATTCATCTTGCAAGTTTCGATCATAGGCACATACAAAAGTAATTCAAGTTGCAAGCACTAGTAAGTGAGCACATAGTTAGCATGAAAAATTCTTAGTTTTAATCTTGGCTTATAGCCTAAGCATTTCAACACATAATTGTATTCTTCATACTTCTCTAATTGTCAAGAATGGTACATTACTCACATTGAGGTAAATCCTTCATGTATATGTGTGTATAATTACAAATCAATGAATAGTAAACAACAATCAACACGTCAACCAATTCAAATCTTACCACACTTTCGTAAACGCCAACGGAGCTCGACTTCTAATAAAAGGAGGTTTTAGCCATACATACCTCAATATAGCTTTCCTTACTCTTTACAAAATTCCATAACTCTTAGCACTTCGATCTATTGTGTAAGAATTACAAATTAAACTGAGAGTTAGAGACGAGGTTGATATTCTAGCTTGGTTCAAGCATAATATCGAACACTAATGGTGCATTATGATCTTAGGCTCCTTTTGAGAGGAATTTCTATCATTTTATACCCCAATTTCCTCCTTTTTAGTTTACTATCTCCCAATCCCCTAAGTTTAGATATGCATGCGAGAAATCAATTCCTATACCCATGAATTTCCTCACTACTGACCCCTTATAGCTGAATGTAAAAATAAGAGCTGAGGTGAAAAAGTCTTATCTCTTGGGATGCAGATTTAAGTGCTTCACTTGATTAACTTCAAGGATTTATCAAGGTTTCATGGAGTAATGTTGGTGGGGAGAACCTTCCCTCTCTGAGACCCCCCTCTCTCACTCTAGAAATGCCCAAAAGAAGCTCAAAATGAGCTATAATACCGAATATAACGATAGGGGGTCAGTTTAAAAATTAGAAAGTTAGAGCCCCAAGTCGGATCTGCAATTGCATTTACGATCGTAACGTAGAAATGTGGGCCGCAGATTGGACCACAAAAAGGCTCCCAAAATCTGAACATTCTGCTTGGGTATGCGACGGAAATGCGGTCTGCATACTCGTTCTGCGGTCGCATAATGCACCGCAGAACTGACCTTCAGAAAATCCCAAGGAAATTATGCGATGACTATGCGATCCGCATATCGGTTATGCGATCGCATAATGGACCGCGTTTTGACATCAGTTTTAACTAACAAACTGACTCACTTTGCGGTAGAAATGCAGTCTGCATACTTGATTTGTGACCGTATTCTAGACCGCATAATAACACCTTTTTGGAAAACTTTGATTCTTGATTTTTAAGTGCTTAGATCAGTTACAAAGGATACAAACACATTCCTAACACATATTCGCAACTTGGCAATACGAGCTACTAGGTTTTGAGTACAAGTTTTCACGGGGCCTTACAGTATGCTACTGTGTCCATTTACTTTTTAGTAGTGGATTTGGACGTAATCATTTTGCACCGTATATGGTCATGCCTAATTATTCTTTGAGTGCCCCTATTTTTGTGTCTACGCCGGTGGGTGATTCTATTGTGGTGGATTGCGTCCATTATTCATGTATAGTGGCTATTGGAGGTCTTGAGACTCGTGTAGATTTTCTTCTTCTATACATGGTTGGTTTCGATGTTATATTGGGGATGGACTGGTTATCAATTTACCATGCTATCTTGGACTGTCATGCCAAGACTGTGAACTTAGCTTTATCGAGTTTGCCTCATTTAGAGTGGAGAGGGACTCTTGGTCATTCTGCCCATAGTGTTATCTAGTACGTGAAGGATCAACATATGGTCGAGAAGGGAAATTTAGACTAGTTAGAATATGTTCGTGATTCGAGTGTTGATGTTCCTTTTATTGTTTCTGTGCCTGTTGTTCTTGAGTTTCCTGATGTTTTCCCTTCAGACCTGCCGGGTATGCCACCCGACAAGGATATTGACTTTTGTATTGATTTGGCTCCGGGCACTCGGCCCATTTCTATTCTACCGTATCGTATGGCCCCGCCTGAGTTGAAAGAGCTAAAGGAACAGTT
The DNA here is from genome assembly GCA_026770625.1 of Nicotiana glauca. Lineage (NCBI taxonomy): Eukaryota > Viridiplantae > Streptophyta > Magnoliopsida > Solanales > Solanaceae > Nicotiana > Nicotiana glauca. Next base: position 151,202 of record MU753279.1, on the reverse strand, counting down.
GCAAGACTTTCTTGAGAAGGGTTTCATTAGACCCAATGTTTTGCCATGGGGTGCACCGGTGTTATTTGTTACGAAGAAGGATGGGTCAATGAGAATGTATATTGATTATTGGCAATTGAACAAGGTTATAGTCAAGAATAAGTATCTGCTGCCGAGGATTGATGATTTGTTCGACTAGCTTCAGGATGAAAAGGTATTTTCCAAGATTGACTTGCGACCTGGCTACCATCAGTTGAGGATTAGGGCATCCGATGTCCCTAAGACATGTTTCCGCACTCGGTACAGACATTATGAGTTCTTGGTTATGTCATTCGGGTTGACAAGTGCCCCAGCAGCTTTTATGGACTTGGTGAACCAAGTGTTCAGGCCTTATTTGGACTCGTCCGTGATAGTCTTCATTGATGATATATTAATATATTCTCGTATCCAGGAGGAGCAAGAGCAGCACCTTAGAGTGGTTCTCAAGACTCTGAGGGATAGTCAGTTATATGCAAAGTTCTCAATGTGTGAGTTCTGGTTGAGTTCAATTGCATTCTGAGTCATGTTGTGTCAGCAGAGGGTATTCAGGTTGATCCAAAGAAGATTGAGGCAGTCAAGAACTGGCCTAGAACAGCATCAGCTACAGAGATTCAGAGTTTCTTGGGATTGGCATGCTACTATTGTCGGTTCGTGGAGGGGTTTTCATCTACTGCAACCTCAATAACCAGGTTGACCTAGAAGGATGCAAAATTTAGATGGTCGGATGAGTGTGAGGAAAGCTTTTAGAAGCTCAAGACATCTCTGATTACGGCATCGGTGTTGGTTCTGCCCACAGGTTTAGGGCTTTACACAATTTATTGTGGTGCTTCTCGTATTGGGCTTGGTACAGTGTTGATGCAGAATGGCAAGGTTATTGTCTATGCTTCGCGGCAGTTGAAGATTCATGAGAAGAACTATCCGGTTCATAATTGGGAGTGGGCAGCCATTATTCACGCATTGAAGATTTAGAGGTATTATCTGTATGGCGTGGCATGTGAGGTATTCACAGATCACAAGAGTCTTCAGTATTTGTTCAAGCAAAAAGGATTTGAGTTTGAGGTAGAGAAGGTGGTTGGAGTTGTTGAAATATTATGATATCACCATCTTATATCATCCGGGAAAGGCCAATGTGGTGGCCAATGCTTTGAGTAGGATGTTAGCCAGTATGGGCAGTCTTGCTTATATTCTAGTCGGTGAGAGACCGTTACTTTGGATGTGCAGGCTTTAGCCAATCATTTCGTGAGGTTGGATGATTCTGAGCCCAGTCGCGTGTTAGCTTGCACGGTCACTTGTTATTCATTATTGGAGCATATTTGTGATTTGCAGTATGATGATCCCTATTTAAGTGTCCTTAAAGACACGGTGCAGCACAAAGGTGCCAAGTAGGTTACCATAGGTGACGATGGAGTATTGAGATTTCAGGGTTGAGTTTGTGTGCCTAATCTGGGGCTCTGAGAGATGATTTTAAAGGAGGCCCATAGCTCCACGTACTCTATTCATCCGGGTGCCGCAAAGATGTATTAGGATTTGCGGCAGCATTATTGGTGACGGAGAATGAAGAAGGATATCGTAGCATATGTGGCTCGTTGTTTGAATTTTCAGCAGGTTAAGTATGAGCATTAGAGGCCTGATAGTTTATTTCAGAGGATTGAGCTTCCTAAGTGGAAGTGGTAGTGGATCACTATGGACTGCATTACTAGACTTTCGCAGACTCTGAAGAAGTGTGTCATTGTTGATAGGCTGACCAAGTCAGCAAATTTCATCCCTGTGGCAGTCTCCTATTCATCCGAGAGGCTAGCTGAGATCTATATCCGGGAGATTGTTCATCTTCATGGTGTGCCCGTGTCTATCATTTCAGACCGAGGTACGCAATTTACCTCGCATTTTTGGAGAGCAGTTCAGCGAGAATCGGGCACTCATATTGAGTTGAGTCCAACATTTCATTCTCAAATGGATAGGCAGTCCAAGTGGACTATTCAAATTTTGGAGGATATGCTCCGAGCTTGTGTTATTGACTTTGGAGGCTCGTGGGATCAGTTTTTGCCTTTAGTAAAGTTTGCTTACAAAAACCGCTACCAGTCGAGTATCTAGATGGCTCCTTATGAGGATTTATATGGTAGGAGGTGTCGATCTCCGGTCGGATGGTTTGAGTTGGGAGAGGCTCGGTTGTTGGGTACGGATATGGTTCAGAAGGCCTTGGACAAGGTCAGGATTATTCAGGATAGGCTTCGTACAGCTCAGTCCAGGCAAAAGATTTATGCAGATCGCAAGATTTGAGACATGGCTTTTATGGTTGGTGAGCGGTTATTGCTCCGAGTGTCGCCTATGAAGGGCGTGATAAGATTCAGGAGTAAGGGCAAGCTTAGCCCTAGGTTCATTGGTCCATTTGAGATTCTTGATCGAGTGGGAGAGGTGGCTTATAGACTTACATTGCCGTCGAGCTTATCAGCCGTGCATCTAGTATTTCACATGTCCATGCTTCGGAAGTATCACAACGACCCATCCCACATGTTAGATTTTAGCACTGCCCAGTTGGACAAGGATTTGTCTTATGAGGAGGAGCTGGTAGCTATTCTAGACCGTTAGGTTCATCAGTTGAGGTCAAAGAGTTTCCTTTCTATTCATTTTCAGTGGAGAGGTCAGCCTGCTGAGGGATCGACATGGGAGTCCGAGTCCAATATGCAGAGCCGTTATCCCCATCTTTTTCCTGACTCAGGTACTTCCTTTTTATGCCCGTTCGAGGACGAACGGTTATTTTAGAGGTGGAGAATGTAATGACCCAAACGTTCATCACCTGTTTTAAATTAAATTCTATGACTCCGAGGCCTTGAAAACCTTATTTAGAGAAACCTCAATTTGTGTGCGCAGTCCGGGCGCGTAGTCGGAAAGCTTATATGTAAAAATCTGTGAAAAATGAAAAGTTTTGACTGTAAATTGAATAAATTTGGCTTCGGTCAACATTTTGGATAAACAAATCTGGACCCATGATTCGACGGTACCGGAGGGTCTGCGGGAAAATATGGGACTTGGGCAAATGCCTGGAATCGAATTCCGAGGTCCCGATCTCGAGAAATGAATTTTTAAAGGAAATTATTTTTCTGAAATTGTTAAGGAAATTTGAAATGAAATTTGATTAGAACGTGTTGGTATTAGGCCCGTATTTTTGTTCTGGTGCCCGGTACATGTCTTATATATGATTTAAGATGCTTCTGAAGTGAAAAATGAACGTCGTTTGACGTGATTCAGACTTGAATTGCTAAAGTTGATGCCTTAAGAAGTTTGAGAAAAATGCTTTTATTTTGTGGTTTAATTTGTTGATAATGATGTTATTTTGGCAATTTTATCGCACGGATAAGTTCGTATAAGGTTGTTGAGTTAGTACGTGTGTTTGGTTAGGAGCCCCGAGGGCTCGGGTGTGTTTCAGATGTATTTCGGGAAGTTTTGAGTTTAAGAAAAATTGCAGGTTTTGAGTTGTTGAGTTTTTCATGTTTCCTTCTTCGCGTTAGCGGGAGGACCCTCGCGAACGCGATGCATTAAATTTTGATGAAGGAAATTCCTTCTACGCGAATGCGTAGCACAGGTCGCGAATGTGAGGCTTTGGGGGGTTAACCCTTTGCGAACACGGTCATGGCCACGCGAACGCGAAGGCCAAAAGAGCCTAGGCAGGGGTGGGGAATTTGTTCTACGCGAACGTGAGGGCTCGAGGAGTTTACTCTCCGCGAATGTGAGCCCAATATCGCGAATGCGATGGTCTTCAGGCCTGAATCATCGCGAACGCAATGAGCCTGTCGCGAACGTGAAGGGTTATTTCGCCCAGTTATTTTAAAAGACCAAAAATAGAACCCATTACGGGATATCACAAAACTTTCACAAACCCTTTCTTCTCCAAAGCTCCTAGGAGATTTAGCATTTCTTCACCAAAACTTCTTGGGTAAATATTATTGTCACGCCCCAAACTCGAGGGACATGACCGGCACTCGACCGGGTATCCCCAGTCAAGCGGACCTGGGTGCCTTTCCTAACCCATGAGCCACCCCTTGTTTTCCTTATTCGGTATTCCAGGAATTAGCCACATAAATAAATTTTAGATCACCCTTTTTCAAATCATACATATATAATAATTAGTGAAATTACCAATT
>MU753279.1:106206-146926 GCA_026770625.1 Nicotiana glauca | reverse complement strand
TTTACAAACTCTCCTGTTTCCCTTCCACATTTCCACATCAATAGATTTCACATTTTTGCTCATATTTTCATTTCAACAGTGATTTCGATCACTTTCCACCCTTATTACCTCGGCCACCCTTATTACCTCGGCCACCCTTATCACCACAACCTGCACCTTATTACTTCGTGTTGCGGCGCGCAACCCGATCCCACCATACAATTTCAATTCACAAACAATCACAACAGCAGCAATGAACAATTCACAAAGATCACAACAACACTTCTTAAGGAATAGCAACAATAAATTACTAGTGTTTCCATAACCATCCATACCTTTTTCCGTCACATTCTACAATTCACAAGTGTTTCATATTACAACAATACTTGCCCACGATAAGCAATAGATGTTACTATCTCAATTATTTCAGTCGCATCACTTACAATTTCCTTACGTCATTTATTCTACATTTAATACCACATATCAAACATTTGAACACCAATAAGGCGATTTTACAAAGTCAAGGTTAGCCGTACATAACTGGAGTCGAATTCCCTTTTCAAACTCCTATTATCAGTCACCAAGCAATCTAGCCACGTCAATCTAGTTCACAATTAACACATGTACCTTAGAATTTGAAATTCACAATTACTATCCGAGCTTATTTAGGTTATCGAGTACAGCCCCTCACTTCTACCCAATTCCCTTTACTAAAATTTTGATTTTGAAAGACATGCATGTGAGTTTCCACCCATTATTTCAAGAATCAAAGCATGAGACTCCCTCCCTTAGCTTAAAATTTGGAAATCAAGGAAAAAGGGTTAGGGATTTTACCTGTAGAAATGGAGATGAAGGCACTTGCTTTAAAATTTTCCGGACCGAGTAATTCGAGGAACAATTTTGAAGAAGATAAGCTTTTCTCTCAAGAACCCCTCCTCCCTCTCTCTTATTTTGTTCAAAAAAATGGTTAAAATGAGGGGTTAGGGCGTTATATTAGAAAGGGGGTCAGGTTTTAAATTTTAGAAAATAGAAGTCTGGGTGAGATCTGTGGTCGCATTCTGCGATCGCAGAATTGAAATGCGGTCCGCATATTGGACCGCATTTTCGACATCAATTTAGACCAACTCTCTGATCCACTCTGCGGTAGGAATGCGGTCCACATATCGATTATGCGGTCGCATAATGGACCACATTTTTGACATCAACTTAGACCAACTCTCTGCTTCATTCTGCGATAGGAATGCGGTCCGCATATCGATTATGCAGTCGGATAATGGACCGCATTTTTGACATCAATTTAGACCAACTCTCTGTTTCATTCTGCGGTAGGAATGCGGTCCGCATATCGATTATGCAGTCGCATAATAGACCGTATTTTTGACATCAACTTAGACCAACTCTCTGTTTCATTCTGCGGTAGGAATGCGGTTCGCATAGCTGATATGCGACCACATTCTGGACCGCATTTTGACAATTTTCTGGAAAATTTGATTCTTTTAATTTTTTAAGGCTTAGATCACTACCAAGGGTCCGAACCGTGGCGGGCTTGCTCTCCGCGAAGAGTTCTACCCATTCCAATCACATATTCTGAGGCGACACCATGAGTTACTAAGTTTTGAGACCAAAAATTATTCACGGGGCCTTACAATTGTTTAACTTGTTTTCTTCATGTTCATCAACACCCACTAGAATTCTAGGCCTAAAACATGTGATTAAAGGTAGAAAGTTAGGAATTTGGGTAGAAATAGGGCTTTTTGATTAATGGTGATTTAGACCTCGTTTTGGCGTCGAATTTTAGAAATAATTATATATTTGGGCTCGTGGGTAAATGAGGGATTTGATTTTGGTCGAAACCTCGTGTTCTGACCAAGCGGGCCCAGGGTTAATTTTTGGGAAGAATGATTAAAAAGCTATAAATTAGCGTTGGAATTGGATTGTTTAGCATTTATTGATGTTATTAAATTGATTATCCATAGATACGATTGTGTCGGAGCCTAATTCGAAAGGAAAGGCGGCTTTTGAGGACTGAGTTGGCCGTGGAAGTTCGAGTTAAGTGTTTGGTCTAACCTTAGCTTGACGGATTAGGAGTTGTGTCCTATTTGCTATTTGTTTCTTGTTGAGTACGACGTATAGGCATGGTGACGAGTATAAATACATTGGTGTCAAGTATGACCATGATTCTTATATTGCGATTTTCATGACTTCGTTGTATTATTCATGCCTTGGTGAGTATTTCTATTTGTTGTGTAAAGTTGTGGAAAGAAATGTGACTTAAGAACATTGAGGAGCGTTGGCTCCAGTTGTAGAACGAATTGCGAAAGTATAAGTGATAATTGAACCTCCAGAGCATTGGCTCGAGTTGGAAGTGAATTGTGAAGTAAAAGTCAGAAGGAGAATAGATCATTATGTTTCCCCCTTGGCGGGCTATTGTTGAGTTGTGGTTCCCTTGTATTGTGTTCTTAATTGATTTTCTGGATGCTTAGGTTAATGATCTTTTGTGTTGAGTAAGGACTATAGTTATAGATGAGGTAGTTAGGTGTTGTAATAGGTTTGGTTATAGCTGAGGTAGTTAGATGTAGTAACAAGTTTGGTTATAGTTGTGGTAGTTGGATGTTGTAACAAGTTGGTAATAGGTGTGGTAGTTAGATGTTGGAACAAGTGTGGTTATAGCTGTTTATCCCTGGCCGAGGCGTAATTACTTATGCTATCGAATCCATAGCCAGGGTAGTATGGACCTTATTGATCCCTTGTGGGGACTCTCTTTAAAATTGTAAATATTGTATATGGATCGTGTTGCACACCGCAACAATATTATATATGGATCGGATTGCACGCCGCAACAATATTATATATGGATCGAGTTGCATGCCGCAACACTATTATATATGGATTGGGTTGCACGCCGCAATAATATTATATATGGATCGGGTTGCATGCTGCAACAATATTATATATGGATCGGGTTGCACGCCGCAATAATATTATATATGGATTGGGTTGCACGCCGCAATAATATTATATATGAATCGGGTTGCACGCCGGAACAATACTATATATGGATCGGGTTGTACTCCACAACAATATTATGTATGGATCGGGTTGCACGGCGTAACAAAGATATAACGAAATGGGAGCGGGTGGTACGCCTATCACAAGATATAATGATATGGGAGCAGATAGTACGCCTACCACAAGATGTTAAAAGAAAGTGAAATCTGCCTTGTTTTCCTTACCCTTGTTAGGGGTTGGACTTTGATTCCTTTATAGTTATTTTGATATTCTATTTTTACTTGTTATTTCCCGAAGCATGTTTCCCCTTCCCATCTCTACTTGCTTATTTCTGCTTTACTGATGTGACGACCCGGCCGGACGTATTAAGAATTAACACCCTGATCCCTTATTAACTGCTTCCCCTAAGCTCAGTTCTGCTATTTTGGTTTGCTGGGACGTTTGGTGTTGAGTTTCGGAGAGTTTTGGGACACTTAGTCCCTAAATGAGAGCTTAAGCGCTGAAAAATGGTCCGTAGTTGGAACAGTGTGAAGACGACCCTGGAATGGAAATCCCATGGTTCTGTTAGCTGTGTTAGGTGATTTTGGGGTTGGGAGCGTATTCGGAATGTATTTTGGAAGTCCGTAGCTCATTTAGGCTTGAAATGCCGAAGTGTGAATTTTTGAAGTTTCCAGTCAGACAGTGAGTTTTTGATCCGAAGGTCGGATTGGAATTTCGGATGTTGCAGTAGCTCCGTCATGTCATTTGGGATGTGTGTGCAAAATTTTAGGTCATTCGAACGTTTTTTGGTTAGGGTTTTGATCGAAAGTGTATTTTGATAAAATTTGAAGTTCTTAGGCTCAAATCCTTGTTTAATTCGAGTTTCCGGCGTTGTTTTAGGTGGTTTAAGGACTGGTACAAGTTTGAATGGTGTTATGGGATATGTCCGTTGGTTTGGTTGAGGTCCCGGGGGCCTCGGGTGTGTTTTGGATGCCCAACGGAGCATTTTGGAGTCTTGAAAAATTGCAGAAAATCCTTCAGCAGTTGCAGATCAATTTTCTTCTTCGCGTTTGCGAAGCTCTGATGTTTCCCCCTCTTCGCATTCCCATTATAGCCTCTCGTTTGCATAGTGTAATTTGGAGCTAAAGACTGTGCCTAACTTTCCTTTTTGCGTTCGCGTACGCCACTTCGCGTTCACCTTTGCAAAGCCACCCTTCGTGTTCGCGTACAGTGCCACGCGTTCGCGAAGGGCAATTCTGAGCCATTGTATTTTCTCTTATGCGTTTGCGAGCCTGCTCCCGCTTTCGCGAAGCATAAATCGAGTTTCCTTTATTTTTCTTCTTCGCGAACGCGAGACATACTCCGCGTTCACGATTCATTAAAAGTCTGGACAGTTATAAACTTTTCAAAAATAAGGGTTAGTCATTTTTAACAAACCTCAAGCTAGAGAGCTCGGATTTGGGAGAAATTTCGAGGGGTTTTCAAGAGCAACGATTAGGTAATGATTCTAAACTCCCTTATGCTTAAAACCCACTAATCTAATCACGGATTCATCTCTAAAATTCGGATTTTTGAATGAAAATTGGTAAAACTTTATTGACCAAACTATTGAATTTTGAGTGGGTGTTTGACCTCTGATTTGGGAGATTTTCTATATGGTTGGACTCGTGAGACAATGTGGGTTCTGAAGATATAAAAATTATTCAATTCCGAGATGTTGGCCTGAAGGGCATTTTAGTTATTTTACCTAATTTCATGACGTAGCTCTGAATTAAATAGTGAAACCAGTTGTTTACAATGTTATTTATGATATGTAATTGAATTGAATAGATTTGGGCCATTTGGAGTCGGATACTCGTGGCAAAGGCGTGGTCTCTGGTTGATTTCTGTACCGGTTCGAGGTAAGTGGCTTGTCTAACCTTGTGTGGGGGACCTTTCCCCTCAGGAATTGTTATTTGATATTTGAGTGCCTTGTATGCGAGGTGACGGGCGCGTACTTAAGCCAATTGCTGAAAATCCGGTTTTTACTTAAGATATTGAGATTGAGTTTCTTTCATATTGTTTTATTCTACTTGCAATTATAACCTGTGCTAGATTAGGAAATCATGTTTAGTTGATTTAACTTGCCTAATTGCTTAAGTTGCCTTGACTGTATTACATTAAGCATGCTAGGCCAGTACTACCTATTGCTTGTCTTTTGTACTTCATTTCTATGTATCTTCTAGTTGTGATTGCGCATTTATATTGGAACTACGGATGTGGGATTCCGGTACCTCCCCCCTTGTTTGTTTACTTTGGGACTACGGGTTCGATTCCCGGTAGACCCCCCTGCACTTTTATTTTGGGACTGCGGGTTAGATTCTCAATAGATCCCCCTGCACTTTTACTTTGGATTGCGGGTTAGATTCCCGACAGATCCCTCTGCATATTGATGGTTGGACCACGGGACGGTATCTGGGGAGATCCTTCAAATTTACATGTGTGATGGACTACCGCACGATATCCCGGGAGATATACTCGACAGATGAGAAAAAGGACTACAGGACGGTATCGTGGGAGATCCTCATTGTTATCACTAGTATTGAGCTGTACATATTTCGTTTACTTTGTTCCTTGTGTAGTTGTTATTGTCTTGTTGACCTGTCTTATCTTACTGCTATGCTCATTATTACTGCCATTTCTTTCATACTGTTAATTTATTATTATATTTTTCCTCAGTAGGGCCCTGACCTTCCTTGTCACTACCCAACTGAGGTTAGGCTTGGCACTTACTAAGTACCGTTGTGGTGTACTCATGCCCCTTCTGCGCGTGTTTTTAATGTGCAGATCCAGGTTCCTCCACCCAGGCATACTATCATCGATTCAGAGAGATCTAGCGGAGACTTCGAGGTATATCTTCCGCGTCCGCAGACCGAAGAGTTTCCTTCCTTATTCTATCTGTGGTGTTTAGATTCTATCATACTTTTGATGTAGACATTCTGGAGATTAGAGCATTTACAATATCTATTTTAGCCTGTGTTTCCCGTGAGTTTCCAGGTTTTGGGATTGAGTTGTAGACTTCCGCATTTCTTTTGAGTTGTATAGGCCGAGCGGCCTCATATGCAGTTATTATTTTAATATGTTCAGTTTTAATTAATTATTTCCCAAGTTAGGTTGTTATTTCTGCATTGTTAGGCTTACCTAGTTGTAGGAACTAGGTGCCATCACGACATGTTCATTGAGGATGAACTAGGGTCGTGACAACTTTCTGTTGTATATTATATAACTGCACAGGTTTATTTGGTAGTCTGGTCTTAGCCTCATCACTACTTCGCCGAGGTTAGGCTAGGTACTTACCAGCACATGGGGTCGGTTGTGCTGATACTACACTCTACATTGTTTTTGTGTAGAACCTAGTGTTGTAGACTCGGGATTGCGGTGAGATTGATGATTCTTGCTTATCAGGCGATTCGAGTAGTCCTGCAGGTGTCTGCAGGCCTTGGCATCTTCTCCTATCTACTATTCCTGTTTCTTTCATGCATTTCCAGAGACAATGTTGTATTTATTTCTTTCAGACCTTTATTTGTAATATTCTTAGACCGTCTGTAAAACCGTGACACCAGTTCTGGGTAGTCGAGACTCAAGCAGTTGTATTGGATTCATGTTCAGCTAGCTTATTGCTTTTCTTCCGCTTATGTTAAATTACGCTGTTTAAATGATATTATTTCACAATTGTTAATGAATATAAAATGGGTAAAAAGGTAAGTTGTTCACAAAATTGGCTTGCCTAACTCACATTAGTAGGCATCATCACGACTTCAGATGGTGGGAAATCCGTATGGTGACAGTATCTTCGGGCTCACCCAAGCCAGTAACGAGTAAAGTCGTTCCTCATTTCACAACAAAAAATCGAGGATAACTCTATCATTTTTATCCGTATACAAAAATAGAGTTACAGTAATATAATAATAGGATTGCATCGAATGAGTTTTTGGGGAAATCTATATTCTTTTTAAATGATGGTTATTTAACCCGAATATTTGCAAAGTTATGCAGATAGCACCTAAGATACTTGGCATGAAAATTTTAGTAAGAAATTTAAGTCAAGATTAGGATAGAATCATCATTCATTTAAATACCTTCCTTAAAGTTTCCCTAGGCACAAACTTCTTACCAAAATTAACAACGCAAGATTTCATCATTTTTAGTAAGATCTTGAATTGTTACAAATTTAAATTGTTAACTTCAGTCGAAGGTAACAAATCTTACTATTACACCAAGCTAAGGTCAAGCATGATTGAGCTTGCTTAGTACGCCGTGCACAACACATTTTTCTTAAAAACTCAAGGCAGTGTTCATGGAAAATTTGAGAAACGTATTAATTGCAACAATTTGGCAATTTTAAAGGATTTATAAAGTTTGGAGTCAACACCTAAAATAAATGGTTTATATTATTTAAGTGTTTTAGGTTGCACCACAAACTCATTTGGGATCTTGGATTTATTTATTGTAAAGAAATGTAAGTTTTAAAATTTAATTACGGCTAGCTACAAACTTAAAAATGTGTTTAAAGTGTTCCCGATTTGAAAAGGGTTTTAGGAGCAACGGAGAAGGTCTCGGTTGCGATATTAAATACATCAACAATGTAAGTATTTATGGATATTTTGAGTTAATTATGCTCAATTAAATGTAAGCCCTAATATCAAATCACATCGAAGTTGTCTAGATCTATCTAATTTTCAAGAATCTCCCCTAAGTTAAATTTTTAGGGTTTCATTACAAGAGGTAATTTCACCTGTAGACATGTGATTTTTTACTCTCCCCAAGATTTTTTATATTTTAGCACGTAAATATTTAATTTAGGCCTAATATAGCTATTTCAACTCATTTTCACTCTTTTACTTTATTTTATTACAAGAAAAATAAAAATCACAAAATATATTTTTGTTTATGTATTTTTCATAATTTTTTTTAAAACAAATACAAAAAATAGTACCTTATTTTTATCTTTATATAATTTTGAAAACACAAAAATAGTTTCATGTTTAGTTTAATTAATTAGGATTAGCTTTGGCATTATATAGTATTTCTATCTTATTTTAAAAGACATTATGTAGTCTAGGGACCCTTCTAGACTCTTCTTTGGAAAAAAATAAATAAAAAACCCTAAGGACTTAACACAAAAAGACCTAGGGACTAATTGTAAAATACACAAAATGTAAACCTAGACTGTAGACCTATAAGACTCTGAAGGAGGAGATACAAAAAAAAAATGCTGGAAAAGGCTGAAAAGCTGCGCCAAAGAGATCCCCCTCCCCCACGAGCTCACCTCCTCCATTGGAGCTAACACCTAAATACCCATCAATTTCAGTCAAGGAATTCACATACCCAAACCCATAACTCACACGAAGCAGCAGTAAAAAGGGATCGAGAGCACACACATATAGATAGCAAGAGAGAACTGAATAAAGGCAAGATGGCAGATAACTCATTGGTTTCTTCTATTTCTGCTGTTGAATCTCGATTTTGAATTGAAAAATGGAGCTGGAATGAGCGAGCTCGTCGCTACTGGAGTTGTCAATCGAGGTTGTATTGGAGGTTTAAGTCCAAAATTTCGGTTAGATTTTTGCCGATTGGCTTGAAGCTGTGTTGATTTCTACTTGTAATTGTTGCTCTGTTTCAGTCCGTGTAATTGCCTCAGTTTGATTAATCAGAAAAATCTAACTTCAGGTTGTAGTCAATTGGTTTTCTATTGCTCTTTCTCCGACTCTCTATATGCATTGTGATTTTGTTATCATTCTCTTCACTCATATGTTTGTCTGACAAAGGACAGAGCGTGCTAAATTTCTGAATTTGGAAATGCCTAGCACATTGGTGATTAAAATTGCTCTCATATTTAGGAATTGGGCTGGATCGAATGCAATAAATAAATAATTAAAACAATACGAGCATAAAATCTATTTTAGCGAACGTGCTCCATAATCATTAAGCCTCTCAATAATCTCAAAGTAGTCTAGAAAAATAATTCGTGAACATCCGTAGTTTGTTTAGTTGAGTAAAGCCCTTTTGGAATAATTTGAGGCATGCCTCGCCAAAGTCTTAAATGCACGTCCCTCATTTAATTAATTTTATTTTATCCGTAAAATTTGAGGTCTGCCATCTAGTGGAATTTTCATGGCCCTCGCAAAGTTGCAAACGCGTAGTTGCTGTATGCGCGTTATTTTAATAATTTACCTTTCTAAACTCGGGTGCGCATTCATGTGACCTAAATCCAAATCTCAATAATATTATATAAAATGTGTTGCAAACTACGGGTGCATTTATGTGACGTGGTTCAAAACGCATTTTATGTGATACTGAAATTTTCCTAAAAATAATTAAATAAAGCAGTTAAAGTTAAAAATACACATAGGTTTGAACATGTGCTAAAATCAGATAATAGGCCATTTATAATAGTTGAGCGACCGTGCTAGAACTACGGAATCCGGAAATGGCTAGCACCTTCTCCCGGGTTAACAGAATTCCTTATCCGGATTTCTGGTTCGCGGACTGTAATACAAAGTCAATCTTTCCTCGATTTGGGATTTGAACCGGTGACTTGGGACACCATAATTATCCCAAGTGGCGAATCTGAATCTTTTAATAAAAATAATTCCATTTCGATTGTCCTTTAATTAGAAAAACTCCCTTATTATGCCCCTTCCGATGGTGTAGGAAAAAGGGAGTGTGATAGCTCTGGCGATTCTGTTGGGGAACGAATCCAGAATCTCTAGTTCAGGGTTTAGAATTCGAGCTTAGATGAATTGTTATATTTGGCTTTATCTATTATCTAATTTTGTTACATGTTTGGACCTAATTGTTAAATGATAATTTTACCGCTTTGATACTATGTGAACTGTATATAAACTGTCGTGAAACCCTTCTCTTCTCATCTTCGCGGATGTGCTCGCTGGTTGAGACTCCCTATTCTGTTAGTGTCATACCCTAAAATAAGAAAGAGGCTCGGACAAGTTACTAAGCCAGATGGCCTTTTGGTTCCCGGTACGTAGCCTCCTTCTCGGCTCGAGTTGTCCGCTCGGGTACACAAGTTTAGAACAAATGCCCAGGTTTTAAACCTAGAATAACTCATCCTCATGTCGGATCCCTAGTAGGAACGTTTGTTTGCATTATGTGCACTTGACTTAGGGGACTCAATACATGGGTTGGGTCCATCTAGGACAGGTGTACCCAAAATAACAGACCATTTTTATGCATCCTATGTGCTACACATTGCATTTCAAGGGTAAAAGGGTCATTTGGCGGACCATTGATAGCTGAAGACAAATGAAAAATAAAAAAAATTACAATGAAAAAAAAAGAAAAAAGGGAGAGTGAAGTGTGAAGATAAAGCGAGTGGGGCCCAATTATATTTTCTGTTACATTTGTGTTAAAGGAAAAAGGAGCTTGGAAAAAAAGATTTTGCACTTTTTTTTATCATTTTCAGAAAAATAAAAAAATTATTAAAAAAAGGAATAAATAAAATCCAAAAATATTTTGCATGTTTCATCATTTTCAAGGAAAAGACAAAAAATATATTTTCTCTAAATTAGTTATTTTTTATTAATTTTCGACCGTATCCAATCTGCCCGAACAACGTATACCTGATTCTCGTCTTTCGGGGCGTGATACGTAGGCAACCCACATAGGGTCCGGTCTTCCTAGTAAATCTTATGTTCTTGGCTTTGCGGGGACTTAGCCTAATTTTGCACTTCTAGCTACCTTTTGGCCAAATAAGCCATTTTACAAAAATAGTCTCAATCATGTCTTTCATATGTCTAATATGGAATGTTATTATCTCGCACTGTGTTGGTTAAAGTTTTTTCATACAGGTGTGGGCCTATTTACCGGAGTTTGAGCATGACAGATACCCTAGGACCATTGCAAGGAGCTGCCTGAGGAGTTTTTTTTGAGTCTATTGTTCATTTCAGTCATTTAGTTGATGCTAGAGTCTGTAATAGTCTAGTTAAGTTTGTCGAGTCTTTTGCTATTATTTCGTATTTCGTATTTGAAAAAATATGTATAATAAATCAAAGATCCCAAAAAAAAAAAAAGAGATTTGGCGTTTTTATTTCAGTTATATGTTTTTTTAGAATACTAACTCTATAAGTTCAAAAACATCTTTTGTGATTTTTCCTTTAGGCAATTAATATCTTGAACTTAAAATAAATTATTTTTATAGTTCCTTTAGTATATTAAGAATACAAATCCAAACAAAAAAAAATTCTTTTAGTATCTCTTTATAAGCTTTCTTTAAGGTATTAATTTCAAAAATCCAAAAAAAAAATTCTTTTGAGGTTCATCTTTAGGAAACTAATGAAAAATTAAAAAAAAATTCATTTATTTTCATTAGAACTTTAGGATATTGTACATAGAAGAAAAGAAAACAACATGATTTCCTTCCTAAAAAAAAGTCAAAAAAATATTTTTCTCTTCTAGGATATTTCCTTGATAGAAAATTTGTGTCAAAAGAAAAAATAAAGAAAGAAAAGAATCCGATATGCTTGAGTTTAAAATATGTTATAGATCATTGAGCCTAGAAAATTCCAAAAAAATGGATTTGTTTTTTTTTTACTTCCCTTATCTCGTCATAGTAGTCATTGAGGTAAAAAAAAAAAGAGAAAAAAATGAGAAAAAAATGAGAATGTTAGTTTGTTTACTTTATCCCCAATCTTCCAGAACTACGCAAAGATCTGATTCATGCGGGGTCATGATACGTAGGCAACCTACGTAGGGTTCGATCAATTTTTTGATTATTATTAAAATAAAAAAAAGAGAAAAAGGAAAAATGAAAAAAAGAAAGGAAAAAGAAAGAGAAGAAGAAAAGAGGTGAAATCATGGGATGTGAGAAATGAGAGGAAATGAAAAAGTGATAATTAGAAGGAAAAATAGGAAGGAAAAATGAGCAAGCAAGTGCTAGAAAAGCAAAGAAAAGAAAGGTTGAAATGAGCAAATTGGGATGATGCCAATTGACTTTTGTACCCTCGAAGTCATTTTAAAACCGATAACTGTGGCTAGGTGTATTGCACGTAAAGTGAGATTATCTTATGTTAAATGCCCTAACGCTAACGTGATGGCTTCATTTTGCTATAATCATAGCAGAATGTTGGTTGGTTTATGATTTTTGAAGTAGTAACTCTTCTCTACAACATAAAGTCAAAAAGTAATGGCAAACAACAACATAACTGAGATGGTTGATACGGGTGCCCAAAAGTAATTGTTTGAACAGGACAATTGGTTGGTTGAAGCGGTGAGGATGTTAAGACAGCACATGGCGGACATGTATCAGGCTTGGATGACTAGGAAGGCACCACCCCTGCCACCACCTAGCTTCCTAGATGCTGCCATTACCCAAACTCCGGTCGTAATGCCGGATGGTTCCCCATACTCTCCAGATCCACCCGTTTATCACAGCTTTCCCAACCACCCTAATAGCTCCATCACTCGTCCTCCAACTGTCTTTTCCCAAAAGTGCCCTCTTGTCATATATCCACTCAAAGCTCATGATGACCAATATTACCCCTCAGAAGTTGCCCACAAGGTTCCTAACTCATGCAAGCAGGGACCGCAGGATGAGCCTCATGCTGAAAATAAAAAGTTCACAGGAAGAGAAGGGCGAGATGGGATACCCAGGAGGTTGAAAGGCATAGAACAGTCCTTAAAGAACAAGTAAGGAATGGGAGACCAGGTTAACATGTCTTACAAAGAGTTGGGTACGTTCCCTGATGTTCGCCGGCCTGCGGGGTTTAAAGTGCCAAAGTTTAACTTGTATGATGGGGGTGGAGATCTGTTAGCCCACCTGAGGGTCTATTGTAGTGAAATGAGAAGTGTTGGAGAGAAAGATGACTTGTTGATGGCATATTTCAGTAAGAGCTTGACTAGGGCAGCTTTGAAATGGCATAATCATCAAGATGTCGGGAAGTGGCATACATTGGGCGACATGGCTCAAGATTTTGTGTGACGCTTTCAGTGCAAAATAGAAATTGTCCCAGACTACTCTTCCCTATCTCAGATGGAAAGAAACCCAAGGAAAGTTTTAAGGATTTTTGGCTCGGATGGAACGAACAAGTTGCTCGGGTTAGCCCTTCCATTGATAGAAAAGTTGTTGCTGAGCCCCGCCGATAACAGGATCCGGTGGTCTTTCTTCCTAAACACTTTCAGCCTCAATACCGACCCCATGAACATCCCTAAACTCCATATGAGCCATCCCGGTATTATCCGCCGAACAACATCCAGCCATCTGTCCAACCACCAGGTCACTCTTTAGGGCAAGCACTAGCATCCCAAAATTCACGTATGCCTTCACAGTATTTTCAAGCATCCAACAATCCTAGAAAACTGAGGCATGGAGGTAAACAAAGGCAAAAAGATAATTTTACACCCATCGGAGAATCCTACACAAGTTTGGTTGAAAAGTTAAAGCATTTTGGCCTGATTGAGCCGCTCCTCGGCTATACTCCAGACTCATATGCGAAAGGCTTTGATCCTGCTGTTTGATGCATGTACCACTCTGATGTCCAGAGGCATAGCGTTGAAGATTGTCGCTCTTTGAAAAGGGAAATAGAAAGAATGATTCAAGAAGGGGTAGTCATGGTCAATGACAGTGACAGGGAGCATGCGCATCCTCTCGGGAACTTGTTGCTTAAAGTTGAGAATGGTATTAGCAATATTGATGCGAAACTCAGTGGCTAAGATGTCGTGCTTGGTAATTGGGAAGGTGCTCCATTTCTTGGTTAGCCGGAGTGGAGTTTTGGTGGTTTATTTTGTTGTCATTTCTGTTGTCTGGGTTATTTCAGGGTTGTAATCCGGATATTGTCTTGTGACTCTAACCCTTCTATCTTTTCATTTTTCCTAGTTTGTTTAGTCACAGTAGCTCGTTTTCTGTTTTCTAGGTTTGTTCTAGGTTTGTAACCCCTGTTTAGTTTGCTTGTTTTGTTGTTCGAACCATTTCACCTTCTGTCTCATGCAATTATAGTCCTGTCCCTGTCGACTCTAGCAACATGACATGTACGCGTAATTCTCAGCCTGGTCTTAAAAAGTCAGTTTAGTCATGAAGCAATGAAACAATTTTGAAGATGATAAAGACATTTGAGGGAAATAACTAAAGGCATTTTGAGATCACGTCAAGCCTAAATTGTGTGAAACTGGGGCAGACAGAACATAAAAATACACTATTGAAATGCATCATGCTGCATTGGTTGAAGATAACGACAAGTTTGCCCCAAATTTGTAGGGGGCCATTCGTGGTAATGAGAGTGAGGGTGTTGTCCCATGGTGCTTTGTAGTTAACAGATGTAGAAGGCGAATGTATGGTTATGAAGTCTAGTACACTCAAAAGATGTTATAAATGTTTTCCTTCGTTTGTTTAATTGTGTAGTTTGCACTTGGCACGTTTTGGAGATTGGAATGACAAAGGCATTTTGTTCTGCTATCTAAACACTTTATCCTTCGTTACTCCTTTGAGCCTTATTTTTTTTTCCTTTCATACCCCTCTTTCGGAATTAATGACAAAGTTTAGAAATACAAGAGTAAAATATAAGTAAAAGAAAAGAAGGAAAAGGAGAAAAACATGAAAAGAGAGAAAAGAGGAAAAAGGAAGAAGAAAAGAAAAAGAAAAAGAAAAAGAAAACAACAAAAAGATAAAAGGAAGAAAGAAAAAAAAGAAGATAAAGAGGAAGAAAAAGAAAAGAAAGATCACAACAACAAAGTAATTCCTACAACATGAACTACGCTTGAACTGATTCCTTTTAAGGATACGTAGACAACCTCACAGTTCGGTCCCATCAAAATAAAAATCTAAAAGTCCCCAAGAAAGAAACTGGGGCAAAAGTTGTGGTTGTTGTAAGAAATTTGATTATGAAAGTTGTAATTTTGAACCCATTTGAATTGTTTTGAGCCTTTAATACCCTTTCTTTCTAACCCTATCCAAAAGCCCACGTTACGGTCCAAAGAAAGACCTTCTGATCAGTCTTCAAGAGATGCCAAGTCGAGCAATTTGAAGTGATTCATATTAGGGGCAACACTCCGATCCAAACAAGGAAGATGAAAAAATGAGAGAGTCTTATTGGTGAAAACCCTCAGGGGTGCCGTAAGGCGATGAAAGCTGAGAGAAATAAAAAATAAGAGAGTTTTATTAGTGAAAACCTTCACGGTCACCTTGAGGCAACTGTAAGTTGAGAGAAAGAACAAAATGAGAAAGGCTTGATGGTGAAAACCCTTCGGGCACTACATGTCGAATAAGGATTGAGAATTAGATGGGAAATCACCAGAAAGAGATTGTGAAAGATGACTAACGACGGAGTATCGAAGCCCAATTTCATGGTTTGGAGGTATAACAGGAGTTGAACATCAGACTTGCTTGACAGAATAACCACAGGTGCATGTCATGGTCATTAGAGTTGGTATCCACATCTGATAGGTTTCTACTTTGTAGCTTTCTTATTACGAATCATCTTTTTCCTTTGTCCTTTACTCTGTTCCTTTTGTTTTGTTTACTTCCTCTTCCCGAGTTTGTCTGGTCATAACAAGTGAGAAATGATTTCAAAATTTTCCACCAGCTTTCCAATTGCACAAGACGAGATCTGGCTATCACATCAAAGTGTCATAAGTCGAGAAAGAACAACAAGCACACTCAGCTGGTAACAATTAACATGCTTTAGGATCCTTGTGAAATACAAATGTTTGGTACATATCAATTCATAGACAATGCAGCAGATGGAGGGTGTTAGGTGAACAAATCAAGGGTATTTTATCTAGTAAGATTGACAAAAGGTGGTTAACCAATGTCAAGCAAGATCTTCCAAGCAGAAATCAAAGCTATCATGGAAAGCGATGGAGAAATAGACCTCGAGGCCAAGGTCAGTGGTTTAAGTCAAGAAAGAACAACATACACACTGAGGGGGTGGCAATTGACGTGCTTTGGGGTTCATGTGAGATACAAAGGTTGATAAATGTCAGTTCATGAGCAATGCAATAGATATAGGGTATTGGGTCTGAAGGGAGAAGAGGTATTTTCTGTGTTAAGGGTAACAAAGAAAATGGTTAGTCAATAAACAAGCAAGGTCTTCGAGTGCGAATCAGTTATCATGGCAAGTGAAGGAACAATAGACCTCAAGACCAGAGCCAGTGGTTTAAGTCAAGAAATAACAACACGCGCAATGAGTGGGAGGTAATTATCGTGCTTTGAGATTCATGTGAAACACAAAGGTTTGTTAAATGTCAGTTCATGAGCAATGCAACGAATGGATGATATTGGGTCTGAATGGAGAAGAGGTATTTTCTATGATAAGGGCGACAGAGAAAGTGGTTAGTCAATAAACAGGCAAGGTCTTTTGAATGGAAATCAAAGCTATCATGGGAAGTGAAGGAGAAATATCCCTCTAAGTCAAGGCCACAAACCAACCACCATATTTTTAAACTGACAAAATTTTTCTTTGATTTGAAATAGTGGCAGAAAGTTTTGTTGTTTCGGAGAAACCCCCCGTAAGGAAAGGCAAGCACCAAACAAGTTTGACCGTAAACTCCCAGGACCCGCCTGGATAATTGGATTTAATTTGAAGTTTTTAGGCCCCTCCTGGAAAATGGGACCTAGTTTAAAAATTCAAAAAAATCATGAGTAGCATAATTTAGCATAAATATACTCCAAAGGAATATGACTTGGCTTCAAAGTTTGCATGCTTGAGATAGGATTCAATTTGAGTTTTCAGGGCCCCCTTGAATAATGGGACCTAGCTTTAAGATTTTGATTAGATAACAAGATGTAGCGTAATATTTGTTGAGGGAAGTATAATTCAGCCATAAGAGTTCTGTTGTAGGGTAGTATAATTCAGATGTAAAAATTTTCACTTTTAATATAATACTTGATTTTCAAGACCCTCCTGGATAATGGGATGTAGTTTTAAGACCCTCTTAGATAACAAGATTCAGCAGAAGTAATACCTCTAGAAGATATAATTTAGATCTAAAACTGTCATTTAATTAGGAGTTGTCACGATCCTCCTGGATAATGGGATCTAGCTTTCGAATTTTTAGAATATTCGGTAACATGATTCAGTTTAACACTCACATATGTGCCCAGCTACCAAACTGAGGAAGAAAATTTACATTGTTTTTGTCTATTTTGTTGAAATCAGGTGCCCACCTGGAGAGCAAGGGAATACATTTCAAGTTTCAGTAAATCAGGCGCCGACCTGGAGAGCAAGGGAATATAATTCAAGTTTTAGCAATCAGGTTCCCACTTGGAGAGTAAGGGAATACAGTTCAATTTTTAGCAATTAGGCGCCCACCTGGAGAATAAGGGAATACAATTCAAGTTTCAACAATCAGACGCCCACTTGGAGAGCAAGGGAATACAATTTAAGTTTCAGCAATCAGGTGCCTACATGGAGAGCAAGGGAATACAATTCAAGTTTCAGCAATCAGGCGCCCACCTGGAGAGCAAGGGAATACAATTCAAGTTTAGCAGTCAGGCGCCCACCTGGAGAGCAAGGGAATACAATTCAAGTTCAGTATTCAGGCGCCCACATGGAGAGCAAGGGAATACAGTTTAAGTTTCAGCAGTCAGGCGTCCACCTGGAGAGCAAGAGAATACAATTCAAATTTCAGCAATCAGGCGCTCACCTAGAGAGCAATGGAATATAGTTCAAGTTCAGCAGTCAGGCACCAATATGGAGAGCAAGGGAATACAGTTCAAGTTTCAGCAATCAGGCGCCCACCTGGAGAGCAAGGGAATACAATTCAAGTTTCAGCAATCAGGCGCCCACTTGGAGAGCAAGGGAATACAATTCAAGTTTCAGCAATTAGGTACCCACCTGGAGAGCAAGGGAATATAGTTCAAGTTCAGCAGTCAGGCGCCTACCTGGAGAGTAAGGGAATACAATCAAGTTCAGCAGTCAGGTACCCACCTGGAGATCAAGGGAATATAGTTCAAGTTTTAGCAGTCAGGCGCCCACCTGGAGAGCAAGGGAATGCAGTTAATGTTTCAGCAATCAGGCGCCCACCTGGAGAGCAAGGGAATACAATTCAAGTTCAACAGTCAGGCGCCCACCTAGAGAGCAAGGGAATACAGTTCAAGTTTCAGTAGTCAGGCGCCCATATGGAGAGCACGGGAATATAGTTCAAATTTCAGCAATCTGGCGCCTACCTGGAGAGCAAGGGAATACAATTCAAGTTTCAGCAATCAAGTGTCCACCTGGAGAGCAAGGGAATACAGTTCATGTTCAGTAGTCAGGTGTACACATGGAGAGCATGGGAATACAGCTCAAGTTTAGCAGTCAGGTGCCCACCTAGAGAGCACGGGAATATAGTTCAAGTTTCAACAATTAGGCGCCCACCTGGAGAGCACGGGATTACAGTTCAAGTATTTGGCAATTAGGCATCCAACTGAAGAAAAGGGAAGTATCTCAGATTACAATTCAAGTCAGCAACAAAAGAAGCTCGCGGCAATAATGCAAGTCAACAATCCGAAGTTATCAACAGAAGTTAGTCGCAATAAAGAATAAAGAAAAAAGAAAAAGCCAAGAAGTTAATCCAAATGCAGAAGTTGATAAAATATGTGGGTTGTCCAAGACATGGTTGAGGTCACAAGCACTACATGTCCGGTCTTGATCCGAAAATCTGAAGAAGAACGAACTAACACCTACAACTAGCAAGCATCAAGGTTCAAATTCAAAGTCTGCATGAAGAACCATTCAAGACTCAAGATCAAGCTTCAAAAGACTTATAGATAGGAATCTTGTAACTCATAGTTGACATGCTTTGTTAGTCTTTTTCATTTCTTTTGATTTTGATGTAACAGCAGGACCGCGGACCGGAACCTCGACCGAACGGCACCTCGATCGGCTCTCCACCTCAGCATACTCCATTATCTCACTCAATTCTGAACTACATGTGGCCTGATTCCTTTATAGCCAAGGATATGTAGGCAGCTCAAATACCAGGGCTCGATTACATTCTCCTTTTCTCTTAGGTTCGGTCTCCTAAAATAAGGGTCGGGTCAAAAAACCTATCTAGTCATTCTTTGTCTGAAAATACTTTGTCTTTCCAGTCAAAGAGGGATAACTATAGACATGTGATTTTTGACCCTCCCCAAGATTTTTTATATTTTAGCATGTAAATATTTAATTTAGACCTAATATAGCTATTTCAACTCATTTTCACTCTTTTACTTTATTTTATTACAAGAAAAATAAAAATCACAAAAAATATTTTAGTTTATGTATTTTTAATAAATTTTTTTTAAAAAAATACAAAAATAGTACCTTATTTTTAACTTTATATAATTTTGAAGACACAAAAATAGTTTCATGTTTATTTTAGTTAATTAGGATTAGCTTTGGCATTGTGTAGTATTTCTATCTTATTTTAAAAAATATTGTGTAGTTTAGGGACCCTTCTAGACTCTTCTTTGAAAAAAAATAAATAAAAAGACCCTAAGGACTTAACACAAAAGACCTAGGGACTAATTGGCAAAATACACAAAATGTAAACCTAGACTCTAGACCTAGAAGACTCTAAAGAAGGAGATACAAAAAAAATAACGCTGGAAAAGGCTAAAAAGCTGCGCCAAAGAGATCCTCCTCCCCTACGAGCTCATCTCCTCCATTGGAGCTAACACCTAAAGACCCATCAATTTTAGTCAAGGAATTCACAAACCCAAACCCATAACTCACACGAATCAGCAGTAAATAGGGATTGAGAGCACACTCATATAGATAGTGAGAGAGAACAGAATAAAGGCAAGATGGCAGATAACTCATTGGTTTCTTCTATTTCTGCTATTGAATCTTGATTTTGAATTGAAAAATAGAGCTGGAATGAGCGATCTCGTCGCTACTGGCGTTGTTGATCGAGGTTGTTGTTGGAGGTTTAAGCCCAAAATTCGGTTTGATTTTTGCCGATTTGCTTGAAGCTGTGTTGATATCTAGTTGTAACTGTTGCTCTGTTTTAGTCCGTGTAACTCCCTCGTTTTGATTAATCAGAAAACTCTAACTTTATGTTTATCTCATTCTTCTCTTTAATATCAATTGTTCTCCATGTGTGGTGAGAGCCGTTCAAATTTGGAACAAGAAATTTAACTAGCGATGAAGTTTAGTAATTCTCTTGCTCTTTGATTGAAAATAAAATTGTTGTTGGAACTTAGATTTCCTTGATACATAATTTTATTAAATCAGTCAGTGCTTTGCCTGATATCACATGCTTTGTTGAACCGAAATAGAGGATTCTGTAGTTTTTTTTTTCAACTGCTTTTTTTATGATTAAGTATAAATTTGAGTGATAACTGGAGTGTTAGGAAAGTGAATAAAGAGAGATTATTTGGTAAATTGCAATGAATATGATGTATAAATCGTTATGTGTGATTTATGCACTTACATCGGCTATGCTTTTAGGCCTTTCATGTTTGGCTCATATTAATGTCTCCTAGCTTTTGCAATTGTCTATTGTAGTCGATTGGTTTTATATTGCTCTTTCTCCGACTCACTATATGCGTTGTGATTTTGTAATCATTCTCTTCACTCGTGTGTTTGTGTGACAAAGGACAGAGCGCGCTAAATTTCTGAATTTGGAAATGCCTAGCACGTTGGTGATTAAAATTTCTCTCATATTTAGTAATTGGTCTGGGTCGAATATGAGAAATAAAATGTTAAAAGAATACGAGCATGAAATCTCTTTTAGCGAATGTTCTCCATAATCATTAAGCCTCTCAATAATCTCAATGTAGTCTAAAAAAATAATTCTTGAATATCCGTAGTTTGTTTAGTTGAGTAAAGCCTTTTTGGAATAATTTAAGGTGTGCAGCACCAAACAAAAGTCTTAAATGCACGGCCCTTATTTAATTAATTTTATTTTATCCTTAGAATTTGAGGCATGTCATCTAGTGAAATTTGCATCGCTCTCGCAAAGTTGCAAACATGTAGTTGCTATAGGCGCGTTATTTTAATAATTTATCTTACTAAACTCGGGTGCGCATTTATGTGACCCAAATCCAAATCTCAACAATGTTATATAAATTGTGTTGCGAACTGTGGTTGCATTCATGTGACGTGGTCCAAAACACATTTTATGTGACATTGAAATCTTCCTAAAAATAATTAAATAAAGCGGTTAAAGTTGAAAATGCACATAGGTTTGAACATGTACTAAAATCAGATAATAGGCCATTTATAACAGTTGAGCGACCGTGCTAGAACCAAGGAATTCGAAAATGCCTAACACCTTCTTCCGGGTTAACAAAATTTCTTACCCGGATATCTGATTCGCGGACTGTAATACAGAATCAATCTTTCCTCGATTCGGGATTTGAACCGGTGACTTGGGACACCATAATTATCCCAAGTGGCGACTCCTAATCTTTTAATGAAAATAATCCCATTTCGATTGTCCTTTAATTGAGAAAACTCCCTTATTATGCCCCTTCCGTGGGTGTAGGAAAAACGAGGTGTGACACTACCACCCACTTTTTTATTTATGATAATTAAATAATAGAAAGTCTTTATGAGTAAAATATGATTGGATTGGAGTACTGAATAAACCTCAGAGGAGGTATAATAAAGGGAAAAGATCACTTTTGATCTGCGGCCGAAAGTATTTATATCCAGTAGCCGCAAAATGTTATAAAATATATGTATCTTTTTTATACGTATTATACACAAACACACACACATATAGATAATACCTTGCTCTTAAAGCAACCGCCCAATCTGATGAGATCTGGCTACCAAAACTTGTTCAGCTGTATGGTTTTGCTCTTGAAGCCGCTGTAGGTCTTTTTCTAACTGCGACATCAGTGTATAGAAGTGTTCTCTTTGTGCTTTGAAATCCTTTTCCCGCTTGGTCATTTTGTTCTCAAGAAAGGTGATCTTTTTCTTTAACCCCACGACTCCGTTGTCATATTTCTCTTTTAACTGTTGAACCAAGCATGCTCGTTCCTCCCCATTCTTAGCCAATTTTGTTCGAGCCTTTGCCAGTTCGTCCTCGGCTTTTTACAGATAAAAATCATATTCACCCACTTTCTGCCTAAGATTACCTATAAGCTTTTCATCTTTTGCACTTCTGGCGGGGTTTTTGGCTGCTATTTTTATTTCCTGAATTTGGGCTCGGGAGGGCGTCATTTTCTTTGGATAGCTTTTTCTTTTCGCTCTCATCCATAGTGGCTTGCAACCATTCTCAAATTGAAGATCTCTAATTTGTTTTTCCAGTTTGCCTATTGTGGCCCTATACTCATTCTCTTTGGCCAACCAAGACCACTATTCTTGCGACGCTTGAACAAATTCCTGAATCTGGGGCTCTTTGGTTGGTCTTTCAGGTTTGGCCCTTGTGGTGTTCTTCTTTCTATACCAGGAAAGATAGGCGGGTGAGACCTCGCCTCTAGATATGTCACGTGCTCGAGTGTTTGCTGTCAAATACTGGCACTCATTCCAAATATCACAAACTATTTCTTCGTGAAATTGACCGTTGGAGCTGACTTTGACCGCATAAACACTAAGATTTTCATCTAGGTGTGTCGCCTGGCATCTTCCCAACTGTCTCATTACCCGGTATGGAGTGTTAGGCTGAATGCCTCGAAGACCCATTAAGAGGAAGTAAGGACCGGTAGCCGGTGTTGACACCAAATTTTTTTCTATATATTTTCAATATACAAAATACTTTCAAAATAACATATATATATATATATATATATATATATATATATATATATATATATATATATATATATATATATAAAAGTCTGTCCAAATATTTTTTTATTATTTTTTCATAATTTTCAAATATTTAAATTTATTTATTCTCCCCCATTGTTATCCATAAAAACTCAATAATTATTAAAAAAATTATTACTTTTGGTAGTTCACATATTGTATTTTCATATTTTATGCCAAAATATGGCTAAGATAATTTTTACATATTTTTACAAATTCATTAAGTAATTTTAAGCTAAATTGCACATAATTGTAATATTTGCCATTTTTAAGGTTTAATTGCGTCTTGTATTCATAAAATTGAGCCTGGTATTTTTAAATTGTTAATTTTGTGTTATAAATATTTTTTATATTTTTAATTTTTATTTTTTAGAAATCATTTACTATTTTTTATAATTTAAATGGGGAAACATTGGCTATTTAAATAACAGCCAATTTGTATTTAAGATTTAGCCTAAATTGAACCCCAATTCCGAATTAAACCCAACCTTAACCCTTGTAAAATCAACCCAAACTCGGATCCCATACCTACCCCGTTTAATCTGGACCGTTGATCATTCAGATCAACGGTCCCCATTCACCCATCCATAATTAAACCCAAATGACCCCTTAACCTAACTCATTTCTCACCACCCGCCGCCCTTGAATCCCTCTCCTATCAATTCTCTTTGCAACCTCACATAAACCCTAGCTGTCACCACCCATTTCCACCCTAATTCCTTTCAATCCTTGCCTAATCCATGGATTCCCATGGCATTTTGAGACGTGTACTCAACTCATATGTCTACTGGTTATCTATTTTTGTTATTCCATGGACAGATCTCGAAGATATCTAGTCCAGTCTTGGTTCAACTTCCATCTCTGGTCTTTTTCCGGCCATCTATGGATGTTCAAGTCAGATCCTTGACTTTTTCGGCTAGATCAATAACTTTTCAATATCTTTCTCACTTTCTCTGGGTTCTCTGAAACCCTAAGTTTAAGAGATTTTTGATTTTCCTCAAGATCTGTCTTAGATCTGTGCATGTTATGAACTTCTTGATGTTTTCCAAAAGGTTTTTCGATTTTGTTTCAAAGTGACTATTCATTTTCTAATTAGGGTTTCTTGAAATTCTTCTTAAAGACCTCATTTCTGATTTTTAGTGTTGTTTTACTACGTTAATGATGTGCTTATGTTTTTCTTCTATCTGTGTTTCTAGTTTTATCCGAGCTCTGAGACTCTTTTTGTTTATTTTATATACATAATGGTTTCGATTGAGTTCCTTGTGTTTAGATACTCTTCTTTGTTTAACCGGACTGCTTCTAAAGTTCTTGCTTTTTAAAACTTGACTGTTGTTAAAAACCCTAATTTCTTAAAAGGTTTTTACTGACTTATTTCTATGAGTTTGAAGACTTTACTTGTTTATGTGTGTTTATCTCCTTTACTTGTTACTATGTTTTCTTCACTTTTGATTCCATGTGACCACTTGACCTTGTTTCCTGTTGTGCTTCGAGTAGGTTTCTTTACTACTGAAACCTAGCTTACTCCTACTATTGCTGTATGTTTGATTTGCTCCTCTTTGTCAATATGTTTGACCCTGTATGTCTAGTATGTCTGTTCATCCCTTGATATTTATATGTTGAAGTGCAGAATCATGACTCTTTCTTGATTTATGTTGATTTCCTCAACGTTGAGACTGACTGCAAAAGCTTTTCTTATGAACCCTAATTTTACTCGTTAGTTTAAATTGATTGATTCTCCCTTCCTTTAATTACTGTGATATTTTATCTTGAATCCTTTCCCAAAATTAAGTATATTTTTGTACTAAGACTTAAATATTTACCTTATACTTTTACTACCCCCTTATATGGCAAGAATCAGTCTGCCTCAAACTGATTTCTTTCTTTAACTAACCCTGTTAGTATCCGTTAAGCAGTGATTCCTTAATTAAAAGAAATCACTTATATTAATTGATTCTGATTATGATTATTTTCATATTTGTGTTAAGACTTTACTTATTACCTTAACTTCTACTCTTTTTCAAAACTATAAATACCCTACCCTTTCTTCTTTCAAAGACATGAACAATTGAGTTCAGAACACATACTTACACACTCAAAACTCTTTCCTTCTCTATTATTACTTGCGCTACTGCTTTGTGTAGCCGGCTGAAATCCAAGGCTAGATTGTGGAATCCTACTTATATTACCCTTTTACACCTTGCTTTCTCTACTGGTATGTCCTAGTTAATTTTTCAAGTCTCAGTAACAGTATGCTTCCTTAATTGTTTCAGTTTCCCTCATTCTTGTTTACTTCCACTTGTGGTTCTTCAGTCAAGTTACATTACTAGCATGCTATAATGTATCCCCATCCCCTTTAGATTAATGCACTCCCCTATGTATGTTTCAAGGCATACTCTGTCAGCTACTTATTGTGTACTTGCTATCTTATAAATCCCAAACCCATATCCCCTCCAATGTGTTGTGTTCTTCTGGCTGGATTGTGATTATGCAAGTATTAGCTATTGTTGTGCATGTCCAAACCAGACCCCTGCTGGGGTTATGTGCTTACAAGATAAGTGTATCCCCAAAATCTGTTGTCCCCCTTTGAATGACTACTGATTCTGTGTAGTTTTGAGTTTTACTACTCCAACTGATTACAATCACCTCTGTCACTAATTGCTTTCAAATTGGATTATCAGTCCAACTTTTTAAAATAAATCTCTTTCAACATGTGTTCTGCACTTCCACTGTACTCTTAGGATCTAGGTTCCGCTCCTTTTTTGTGAGCCTTGCCTAAGGACCCTTGAGCTCCATCTGATCTTGGACAGATAAGAGTTGACCCTTCCACACAGCACTCCTTCTATTTGGTTATGCAAATCTGGGTGTGAGCACTGCCCGGGACCCTCCTTAAGGTCCTTAGGGAACTCTAACACACCCATATTTGAGAAAGGCTTTGGAATATCATTGGCATTGAAGTGATTAATTACATAACTCAGAGAGGAAGTCAAGATCAAGCTTCCTATGGTTTTAGATTCTTGTTTTTCTTTCATTTCCGTTCATGTAATTCAATCCTATGGTTTGTAACAACTTGTAAACAATTATGGGGTTGGCTAGTGAAAAGGTCTGGGGAAATATGCATGTTTTAGCTATTAAAAAGGTAGAAAGCATGTTACTAGGTTTACTTTCCTACTTGCGCAATAGAATCCATGCTTAGGACTCAATTCATGCATTAGAGATCCTGTTCCTTAGGATTTACACTTATTATTTTTCAGCATGTCCCTTTCACTATCATACCACTTAGCAATTCTTGCGTTAAATGTATTAATAACCAGTATTTCTGCAATCACGTTCCTACTTCCATGCACACTTAGAAATCATGTTTTAGGATAAACAACACTAACAAATATATAATCTCTGCATATCCTAGTAATTACTGTTTTAAATGCTGTAATACTTGAGCATATAGAAATCCTATTTAGGGTTCTACATATACATTCTTCCGCATATCTGCATATTAAATATCATGTCTTTAGGATTCCATTTGTATATTCATTTAAGCACACTTAGGCTAACTACGAACACATAAAAAGGGAATAAAACAATTTCATTTAGTCTTTACAACTAATTGGCGATAATTTCTATGTGTTGAACTCCTAGAATCACATATTTAGGTAATAATAATAGTCTCCAACTGTCAGTAATCCTGAATAATTACTGAATCCAACTCACACCTAGGCAAGCCTTAGGTAATTACTTAAATAAAACTGGAACTACGTATGTTAATTATCAAATGCTACAACCAGCAGGCACGCCTGATTCAGACTTCTTTTTTGAGTTATATAATAAATCTAGTTCTGACTCAAACACCCTGCTTTAGGATTTAAAATTCAAACCTTAACTGTGTTTAGGTCATGCTGTTTATATGCATTATTTGCGGAGGTATACATGACCCTTTTAATAATTTATATGTTTCCTCTCTAAATGCAGTTCTACTTGTTTTGTATGCTGCCTTAGCATTTTACATTTAAACCTAAGAGTCAGCTTAGAGCCTCCTTCTTATTGGAATAGTAGTCCTAAATTCCTCCGAGGCCGATCGGAATGGGACGGGTAATAGCATGCAATAGAGGTCAAGACCAATCCTCGCTTTAATACCTTTACGTGGTGGGAACGATGGATATGGGTATGATGACCGGTGTACTAATACCGCGTGTAACCCCTCTTTTGAGGAGTGGTTACCGGGTATTGCATTGATGTGATCCATATTACAAATAAACCTAGGACCCCTTTACATTCATCAACATGCTTAGATAATAGCTCTTTTCAAAGCCTTGCTTTCATGAATCGTTTTCAAACTCTTGTGTATTTAAATTTAAAATCCCATATTATTTGAGCCTTATTTTTTTACTTGCTAATTGCACAAATTCACAAAAAATACTATCTGACCGGGAACCACACTAGTTAGATCAATTCAGATACTTGACTTTTCCGGCTAGATCGGTAACTTTTCAAATTCTTTCTCACGTTCTCTGGGTTCTCTAATACCCTAGCTTTAAGAGCTTTTAAATTTTCTTTTAGATCTGTCTAAGATTTGTGCATGTTATGAACTTCTTGATGTTTTCCTAAAGGTCTTTTGATTTTCTTTCAAACTGACGCATCGTTTTCAAATTAGGGTTTCTTGAAATTCTTCTTAAAGACCTCGACTCCGATTTTCAGTGTTGTTTTACTACGTTTAACGATGTGCTTATGTTTTTTCTTCTATCTGGTTCATTGTGTTGAAACACTAGGTGTTTCTGGTTTTATCCAATTTCTGAGACTCTCTTTATTTATTTTATACGCATGCTGGTTTTGAATGAGTTCCTTGTGTTTAGATACTCTTCTTTGTTTAACCACGCAGATTCTAAAGTTCTTGCTTTTTAAAACTTGACTGTTATTAAAAACCCTAATTTCTTAGAAGGTTTTTCCTTACTTATTGCTATGAGTTTGAAGACTTTACTTGTTTCTGTGATTATCTCATTTACTTGATACTACGTTTTCTTCACTTTTGATTCTATGTGACCACTTAACCTTGTTGCCTACTATGCTTCGAGTAGGTTTCTTTACTACTGAATCCTAGTTTACTCCTGCTATTATTGTGTGCTTGATTTGCTCCTCTTTGTCAATATGTTTGACCCTGCACGTCTATTATGCTTGTCCATTCCTTGCTATTTATATGTTGAAGTGCAGAATCATGACTCTTTCTTGATTGATGCTGATTTCCTGAAAGTTGTGATTGGTTGCAAAAGTTTTTCTTATGAACCCTAATTTTACTCGTTTTTTTAAATTGGTTAATTCCCTTCCTTTAATTACTGTGATTTTTTATCTTGAATCCTTTCCCAAAATTAAGTATTTTTTTTGTACTTAAATTAAATATTTACCTTATACTTTTACTACCCCCTATATGGCAAGAATCAGTCTGCCTCAAACTGATTTCTTTCTTTAATTAACCCTGTTAGTATCCGTTAAACAATAATTCCTTAATTAAAGGTAATCACTATTGTTAATTGATTTTGATTATGATTATTTCCATGTTTGTGTTAAGACTTTGCTTATTACCTTAACTTCTACTCATTTTCAAAACTATAAATACCCTACCCTCTCTTCTTTCAAAGACACGAACAATTGAGTTCATTAGACACACTTGCACAATCAGAACTCTTTCCTTCTCTATTATTACTTGTTCAACTAATTTGTCTAGCTGGCTAAAAGCCAAGGCTAGACTGTGGAATCCTTCATATTTTACCTTTCTGCACCTTGCTTTCTCTACTGGTATGTCCTAGTTAATTTTTCAAGCCTCAATAACAATATTCTTCTTTAATTGTTTCAGTTTCCTTCATTCTTGTTTACTTCTGCTTGTGGTTCTGTAGTCAAGTTACATTACTAGCATGCTATAATGTATCCCTATCCCCTTTAGATTAATGCACTCCCCTATACGTGTTTCAAGACATACTCTGTCAGCCACTTATTGTGTACTAGCTATCCTATGAATCCCAAACCCCTATTCCCTCCAATGTGTAGTATTCTTATGGTTGGATTGTGATTATGCCAGTATCAGCTATTGCTATGCACATCCAAACAGACCCCTGCTGGGGTCATGTGCTTACAAGACAAGTGTACCCCCAAAATCCCTTGACCCCTTTGAATGATTACTAATTTTGTATAGTTTCAAGTTTTATTACTACAACTGATTTCAATCACCTCTTTCACTAATTGCTTTTAAAATTGATTATCAGTTCAGCTTTTTAAAATAAATCTCTTCCAACATATGTTATGCACTTCCATTGTACTCTTATAATCTAGGTTCCGCCTCTTTTGTGTGAGCCTTGCCTTAGGACCTTTGAGCTCCATCTGAACTTGGACACATAAGAGCTGGCCCTTCCACAATGCACTCCTTCTTTTTGGTTATGCAAATTTGGGTGTGAGCATTGCCCGGGACCCCCTTGAGGTTTTTAGGGAAATCGGACACACCCAGATATGAGAAAGGCTTTGGAATAACATTGGCATTGAAGTGATTATTTACATAACTCAGAGAGGAAGTCAAGATCAAGCTTCCTATGGTTGTAGCTTCTTGTTTTCTTTCATTTCCGTTCATGTAAGTCAATCCTATGGTTTGTAATAACTTGTAAACAAGTATGGGGTTGTCTAGTGAAAGGGGATGGGTAAATATGCATGTTTTAGTTATTAAAAGCATAGAAAGCATGTTAATAGGTTTACATTCCTAATAGCGTAGTAGAATACATGCTTAGGACTCCTTTCATGCATTAGACATCCTGTTCCTTAGGATTTACACTTATCATTTTTCATTATGTCCCTTTTACTATCATACCAATTAGCAATTCCTCCATTAAATGTATTAATAACCAGTATTTATGCAATCATGTTCCTACTGCCATGCACACTTAGAAATCATGTTTTAGGCTAAACAACACTAACAAATACATAATCTCTGCATATCCTAGTAATTTTTTAAACGCTGTAATATTTGAGCATATAGAAATCCTATTTAGGGTTCTGCATATACATTCTTCCGCATCTCTATATATTACATATCATATCTTTAGGATTCTATTTGTATATTCGTTTAAGCACACTTAGGCTAACTAAAAACGCATAAAAAGGGAATAAAATAATTTCATTTAGTCTTTACAACTAATTGGACATAATTTCTATGTATTGAACACCTAGAATAACATGTTTAGATAATAACAATAGTCTCTAACTATCAGTAATCCTGAATAACTACTGAATCCTGCTCACTCCTAGGCAAGCCTTAGGTAATTACTTAAATGAAACTGGAACTGCCTCTGTTAATTATCAACTGCTATAACCAGTAGGCATGCCTGATCCAGACTTCTTTTTTGAGTTCTATAATGAATTAGGTTCTGAATCAAACACCCTGCTTTAGGATTTACAGTTCAAACCTTAAATGTGTTTAAGTCATGCTATTTATATGCATTATTTGCGGAGGTATACATGAGCCTTTTATTTGTTTATATGTTTCCCCTCTGAATGCAGTTCTACGTGTTTAGTTTGTTGCCTTAGCATTTTACCTTTAAACCTAAGACTCAGCTTAGAACCTCCTTTTTATAAGAATAGTAGTCCTAAATTCCTCTGGGAGTGATAAGAATGGGACGGGTAATAGCATGCAATAGAGTCGAGACAAATCCTCGCTTTAATACCTTCACGTGGTGGGAACGGTAGAGATGAATATGATGACCGGTGCGCTAATACCACGTGTAGCCCCTATTTAATTTGAGGAGTGATTATTGGGTATTGCTTTGATGTGATCTATATTACAAATAAACCTAGGACCCCTTTACATTCATCAACATGCGTAGATTATAACTCTTTTCTTGCTTTCATTAATCGTTTTCAAATGCTTGTGTATTTAAATTTATAATTCCCTATTATTTGAGCCTTATTTGTTTACTTGCTAATTGCACAAATTCACAAAAAACTATCTGGCCAAGAACCATACTAGTGAATCCTGAGGGGTGCCTAACACCTTCCCCTTGGGATAATTTCAAGCCCTTACCCTATCTCTGGTTATCAAGTGTAGTTGTAGTTGAACCCCCTAGGTGTCGTAACGCACCTTAAAATTGTTAGGTGGAGACTCTTAAAAATAGCAAAGCCCCTTTCCTAAAAGGAAAGAGTTGTCCTAACCAAATGTCATAAACTCGATTTTGCGAGAAAAAGGGGGTGCAACAGCATGGCGACTCTGCTGGGGAATTTTGGCTTTTACCATTTCAGATTGTTCTTGTGAATTGACCTCTCCCTATGTGCAATTATTTGTTTAACTCCTTTGAGCATTTAATTTCTTCTTTAGAAGAAAAACTGATATATCTTCCTTATTTTTTTCCTTTATTGCTTTAAATTATGAAACTGCTATGTTTATCACTTTCTTAATGTGCAAATACATGTCAACATGATTTCAATTATTGCATAATCATGCTCAACATCATACTCCACTCGTGCCAAAACAAATACTACAGCAACGATTATAATGAGTGGTTGCGCTCTTTCTATATCATTATCCCCCAAATTCGAAAAGGCATATTTGCAGTAAAACTAGTTGATCAGTAGTGCGGTCGACAGTTCCAAGCCTTCCCCCTTGAGTTGTCCACTCAAGGGTACTAGTCCAATACCCCATAAAAACCTTATTCTATTCAAGCTGTGCATGCATCATGGTCAAACCTAGCCAGATCAGTTATATTGTCCACTTAATGATCCTTTAAGATATCCTTGTCCAAAGTCCACTGGGTTTCCCTAAATCCAAACGGACGTCGTCACGTTCTGTGCATTTATTTGGAGAACTAGATGCTTTATGCTAATCATTGATATTAAATAATCAAATCTGGTGGTGGTAAGGGCCTAACCTTATTTGCCTTGCAGAAATATGAGGCACAAAGTCCCCAGGTTCGGTATAGTCACCAACATCCACCTAATATTGCTAAGCTGGTGGAGAAATTTACACTCTAGTGACCAAAATCTTATCAGAAAATATCTGGGCAATCTACCATACCTCATGGAGATTTAGCCTAATAACATGATAATAAAAGCTACTACCTTATTGTTAAAAGGCTGAAGGGACCGAAGGTGGACATCTAGCCAGAGAATACCTGTTACTGGGACTTCGCGAGTTGGGGAAGCTGTTCGATAAAACCAATGAGCCGAGTCTGGAGAAGTTTCTTCTTGGACCAAGTAGATAGGAGTTTACCTTTTTCATTTTAAAAATGTAACAAGGCCAATGTCCATTAGTAACTATTATTTCCTGCTTATTTAATGTTGATTTGGGATTTGTCTTATCTTTATCAATGAAATGAGGCATTTAGCATTAGAAGTTCTCCAAATCAACTTATTGCTAGGTCCACCTCGGGCACAATGAGGTTCCTAAATTAGGACACGCTTTACATTCCTGCACTACATGTTTAAATATTGCAATACTTTTTATGATCCTCACTAACTTGGTTAACTTTTTGTTTTATTTTTGTTTTGTTATTTCCCTCCCCAAAGGTTAGTTCGTGCACTGGCAATATCATCTTATTCCACGAGATCTAAGGGACCTCCACCCACTCCCCCTCTTAGTCCTTCTAAGAACAAGAACAAAAGTAAGATTGAAGATTTGAACAATATCAGAAAAGACAACACAACAGCAGACGACACTGATGGCCATGGTATTTGGGTTCCCAATGAAAATGTGTCATAACTTGAGCAAAAATTGTTGAAGTTTCATGAAGAGCTCGATCGGGTTCGTAATCTGGCCAACCTATCATTCTCCCTCAGCACCCCGGACGCCAACTTCCCCAATGTTCAAAACCCCACACCTCCTTAGAATATCCCAAAACAACTGAATAATCCCACTGCTCCAACAAAGAACCAATGCAAAACTTGTCATACTCCAAACAACACTCCGCTACTCATCCAGAACCTCAAAACTCCACAAGTGACCATTTACACGCTCATACGCCAGGCCACCATAACAATCCCATCTATGTGGAGACCATGACACTCTCTTCCCAACCTATATCTTGCACACCTGAGTTTGATGAAATGGATCTACTCATCAGAAACTTGGTTGAGGAACTTAAGAAACTAACCAGCCGAATTCAGGGAGTCGAAGGAAGCAAAGGGATTGAAGGGTTGAACTATGAGGACCTCTGCATACAACCTAATGTCAAACTACCTGAGGGGTAAAAACCTCCTAAGTTTGAAATATTGAGGGTACATGTGATCCAAGGGTCCATCTGAGAACATACTGCAACAAGTTAGTCGGAGTAGGAAAAGATGAAAGGATCCGCATGAAGCTGTTCGTGAGGAGTATGAAGGGAGATGCGCTATCTTGGTACATTAGCAAGGATCCCAAGAAATGGTCGAGCTGGTTAGGCATGGCATTTGATTTTATGGATAGGTTCAGGTTTAATACAGAGAGTGCGCCAGATGTGTTCAATATCCAGAATCTAAAGAAGAAGCCCAGTGAGATATTTTGCGAGTATGCTACTAGCTGGACGTTTGAAACTGCTAAGCTCAGACCTGCTTTAGAAGAAGAATAAATGAACAAGTTCTTTGTCTGGGCTCAAAACCCGAAATATTATAAACAATTGATGGTGATTGAGAACCATAAGTTTTCTGACACTATCAAACTGGGGGAACGAATAGAAGAAGGTATTAAGAGCTTTATAGTTACAAACTTCGAGGCCTTGCAAGCTACAAATAAAGCCTTGCAGTCTGGTGGTGTGTCTAAGAAGAGGGATGTAGGGGCTGTGATGATTGCACAAAGGACCAAGTCTCCCTGAAATACCAAACTTACCCAATAACTCCACTCCCATACCAGCCAACCCCAAATTACCAAGCACCCTCTTACCAAACTCCTCCACCCACTTATCAGTCATCTCCACCTCCTACATATCAACCTACCTCCCCAACATACTCCCAACCCGCTCATGTTTACCAAACTTACAATGCCCAACCATCCCATTATTAATCACCCCTTGCACACCAAAATTTCCCTAGGCCCCGACCTAATTTTGATCGAAGGCCTCCAAAATGATATACAACCATCACCGAGCCCA
Organism: Nicotiana glauca; assembly: GCA_026770625.1. NCBI lineage: Eukaryota > Viridiplantae > Streptophyta > Magnoliopsida > Solanales > Solanaceae > Nicotiana > Nicotiana glauca. The sequence continues at coordinate 113,163 of MU753279.1, read as the reverse complement.
TCGACCAGCAATGTGAGAGAATCAAAGTCGCTGGTTATGTCACCCACATCCCTGCTCCAACCCCTGAGAACCCTTCCTAGTGGGTTAACCCAAACAAGTCTTGTGCATACTACTCCGGCATGAAAAGATACACCATTGAAGAATGCCATTATTTAAAAGACAACATACAGTCTCTAATTGATAACAAAGTCATTGTTGCAAAGGAAGCCGCTCTGAACATCCGCAACAACCATCTACTGGACCATAAGGGTGGGGGTATTCACATGATTGAAGTAGAGGATGATTGGGATCCCAAAGGATCCATCGGATTAATTGCAGAAGACAATGACCCAAAGAAACCAGTAGTTACTCTCAATCCCATCATAGTCCAAATCCAACCGTCCGAGGACACTGAGGTGGATATGTATATACCTCTTGAGTTTAAAGCAGCGCCATCAACAAAGGCACCAGCACCATTTGAGGTTGCAGTCTTTCCACCCAAAGAACATATTCCATTTGAAGTGAAGGTAGCCGCGCTGATCCTAGTGGCAGTGTCCACCATGCCGTCATTCTACACAAATGCCATACCTTGGGATTATACGGACGAGGCAAGAAGGAAAAGGTAAGGTCAGTATTGAAGAGACTGTCGCAGCCTAGGGTATTACAAGCATTGGTAGAGTCTATACCCCTGAACACCTAGCCGAATCAAGCAAGCAGGCCTCCAATTGGCCACCCCTCATGGAGACATGTACGGATGACCTTTGGAGGAAAATACAGGCCAAGGAGTATTTGGTCATCGACTAGTTGAACAAGACGCCAACACATATATCCATTCTCTTGTTGCTGCTGAATTCCAAAACACATAAGAATGCTCTGTTGAAAGTGCTGAGTGAAGCATACGTACCAAGTAACATCACTGGCGGGGAAATGGATAATATAGTGGGACAAGTGCTGGAAAGTCATAAAATCACCTTGTATGAGGACGAGCTACAAGATGAACGGCTGGATCACAACAAAGCAATACACATCACCATACAATGCAAAGACTATTTCATTACTAGGATCCTGATCGATGGGGGTTCCAGCCTTAACATATGTCCGTTGGTAACACTTAGAAGTTGGGCAAAGGGATACATGAGATAAATGATGGAGCAATCAATATGAAGGCTTTTGATGGTTCTCAGAGTTCCACATCAGTGAGATCAGCCTATATCTATAGATGGGACCAACCTGGTTTGAGGTTGATTTTCAAGTAATAGATGTATCAGCGTCCTACAACTTGCTGCTAGGACAACCATGGATTCATGATGTTGGGGCCCTAGCATCAACGCTACATCGGGCCATAAAGCTCGAATGGAATCACCAGAAAGTGATCATTCACGGTGATAATAGCAACCCTATATACAATCGCCAAACAATTTCTGCAATAGGGGGAAAAAGAAAGCTGAGTGGAAAAACCTACCACCACATCGAGCGAGTCAATGTTGTTGACAAAGACAAATGATAGGATAACAAGATCGAGATTATATTGAACTGGAGTGGGTACAAACTTGGCACAGGACTCGACAAGAACCTCCAAGGGATCTCTAAGCCTATAAAACTCAAGAAACATGGCACTACTTTCGGTTTGAGATATGAATACACCCGAGAAGAGTTCAATAATTGGTCACCACCATGGCTCGGTCCTTACTACCTATTAGAGCAACCAATACTGCATCTGGAGTAGACTTTCCAATAGGCTGATATCGTCTATGGGACAGATGAAGAAGAAGCACTCGCGACAGTGAAAAACTTTTTTTTATAGGACAATGATATGGATTGTTGTGTTATTCTCGAGGAGGAGGAGGAGGAAGGTTCTTCTATACAAGATGTAAGTAGAAGGGCATATCTCAATAATTGGACAATCAGGACAACCAGAGCCCGACGAGCGTCGGGGTAGCAAGGCTAAAACAAGCACTATTCACTACTTTATTTACTGAATAGTTTTCTTTTCGCATTTTCTCGATTTTCGCAATAAGATCTTCAATGTTCAAAATAATTATTCAATTTATCAAAAGCATGTTTGATTTTTTCCTATGATTTAATATTTATTTCTATCATTTTCCTCCTTATTTTACCAGTACAACATTACTATTACTTATCTTAATGAACCAATGACTGTGACATGCAATGAGACAACGCAACAAACGGACATTGATTTAGATGAAGATGACATACCCGACGAGATTTTCAAAGAAGTTGAGAACTTTGAGAACAGACCTAAGTCCAACCTGGACGAAACCGAAATTGTTAACTTGGGAGATGTAGAAAATGTCAAAGGAAACACGAATCAACATTCACCTATCATCATTAGAGAAGAAAGAATACGCATTTTTTAAAGGATTATGAGGACATATTCACCTGGTTGTATGATGACATGACCAGTCTGAGTACGTCTATTGTGGCTCACAAACTGCCAACCGATCCAATGTGTCCACAGGTAAAGCAAAAGCTTAGAAAGTTCAAACCTGATATGAGTATGAAAATCAAGGAAGAAGTCACCAAGCATATCAAAGCTAAGGTTCTCAGGGTGGTTGAGTACCCGACATGGTTAGCCAACATTGTGCTAGTACCAAAGAAAGATAGGAAGGTCAGAGTCTGTGTCGACTACCGAGATCTCAACCGGGCCAGTCCGAAAGATGACTTCCCTTTGCTGAATATACACATCCTAATTGACAATTGTGCCAAGCATGAGCTACAATCATTCGTGGATTGCTTCACTGGTTATCGTCAGATCTGGATGGATGAGGAAGATGCTAAGAAAATGGCTTTCATTACTCTGTGGGGAGTGTATTGCTACAAGATGATGCCATTCGGCCTGAAGAATGCAGGGGCCACCTATATGAGGGCCATGACAACCATTTTCCATGATATGATACACAAGGAGATAGAGGTATATGTGGATGATGTTATCATCAAATCCAAGAAGGCCACTGAACACAAAGAAGATCTGAGGAAGCTTTTCAGTAGACTGCGGAGGTACAACCTGAAACTAAACCCCGCAAAGTGTGCATTTGGGGTTCCTGCTGGGAAGTTGCTTGGGGTTTATTGTGAGCCTCCGAGTAATAGAGTTGGATCCATTGAAGGTCAAATCCATTCAAGAATTACCACCACCAAAGAACAAGAAAGATGTGATGAGATTCCTAGGAAGGCTGAACTACATTAGCTGATTCATAGCACAATCTACAGTTATCTGTGAGCCAATCTTTAAGATGTTAAAGAAGGACGCTGCTACCAAATGGACCGATGACTGCCAGACGGCTTTTGACAAAATCAAAGAGTACCTGTTAACGCCACCAGTCTTAGTTCCACTCGAGCCAGGTAGACCCTTATTACTCTACCTTGCAATGTAAGATGGAGCTTTTGGCTACGTTCTGGGACATCATGATGAAACAGGGAGAAAGGAACAAGCAATTTATTATCTCAGTAAGAAGTTCACCCCGCACAAGGCCCGCTATTCTATTTTGGAATGCACCGGTTATGCTTTGACTTGGGTAGCTCAGAAGCCGAGACATTGCTTCTGTGCCTATACTACATATCTCATATCAAGGATGGATCAATTGAAGTACATCTTCCAGAAACCCATGCCTACTAGCAAGCCAGCCAAGTGGCAAATCATGTTGAGTGGGTTCGACATTGTTTACATAACTCCAAAAAATGGTCAAGGGCTGGCACTGGCAGACCACCTTGCTTACAACCCTGTGGATGGAGATTACAAACCCCTAAAAATGTATTTTCATGATGAATAGGTATCATTCATAGGAGAAGACATCACAGAATCCTATAACGGTTAGTGAATGTTCTTCGATGGAGCAGCAAACTTCAAAGGAGTTGGCATAAGAGCAGTCTTGGTATTAGAAACCGTTCAGCATTATCAAGTGTCTGTCAAACTCAGATTCCCCTACACCAACAATATAGCCGAATATGAAGCCCGCATCTTAGGGCTCAAAATGGCCATTGACATGAACGTGTAAGAGCTGCTAGTGATTGGAGATTCATATTTACTTATACATCAGCTGTGAGAAGAATGGGTAACCAAGAACTCCAAAATACTCCCGTATATGTAATGTACACGAATTAAGAAAAAGCTTCACAAAGACGGAATTCCAATATGTTCCCAGAATCCAGAATGAGTTCGCCGATGCATTAGCTACCCTATCATCTATGATACAACATCCAGACAAGAATTTCATTGATCCCATTCTAGTAAAAATTCATAATCAGCTAGCTTACTATGCCCATGTTGAACAGGAAGCAGACAGAAAGCCTTGGTTTCGTGATATCAAGGAATATTTGGTAAAAGGAGAATACCCGGAGCTTGCCAATCATACTAAAAACGCACACTTCGGAGATTGTCCAACTTCTTTCACAGCGGAGGAATCCTGCATAGGAGGACTTTTGATTCGGGACTATTAAGATGTGTTGATGCAAAGGAAGCATCCAATCTGCTAGAGGAAATTCATGCTGGGACCTGCGGTCCACATATGAACGGTTTTGTCTTACCAAAGAAAATACTCCGTGATGGTTACTTTTGGATGACTAAGGAAATGGAATGCATCCAGACATCGTTGTCAAATACATGTAGACATAATAAAGGTACCTCCAAGCGAGCTTAACATAACAAGCTCACTGTGGCCGTTCATCGACTGGGAATGGGCATCATTGGACCAATCGAGCCTATCGCTTCAAACGGACATAGGTTTATTCTGGTAGCAATCGACTATTTCACCAAGTGGGTCGAAGCAACATCTTACAAGGGAGTAACTAAGAAAGTCGTGGAAGACTTTGTCTACGACCGCATCATGTGTCGATTCGGTATTCCAGAGTCAGTCATTACCAATAATGGCTCCAATCTCAACAGCGACTTGATGAAAGGCATGTGTGAAAATTTCAAGATCAGACACAAGAACTCTACAACCTAAAAGCCTCAAATGAATGGAGTTATAAAAGCCGCTAACAAGAATATCAAGAAGACATTTAGGAAAATGATACAAAAGCATAAACAGTGGCACGAGAAGTTATCATTTGCTCTATTGGGGTATCGCACCACAGTTTGCACATCAACCGGGGCAACCCTCTATATGCTGGTTTATGGTACATAGGTTGTCATCCCCACTGTAGTAGAAATTCCTTCCCTGAGGATCATACAAGAAACTTAGCTCGACAACGCAGAGTGGGTTCATTATGAGCAACTATCCCTTATAGACAAAAAGAGAATGAATACGGTCTACCATGGTCTAATCTGTTAGAGTAGAATGTCCAGAGCCTTCAATAAAAGAGTCTAGTCAATACAGTTCATACCTGGGCACCTGGTGTTAAAGATAATTTTTCCGCATCAAGATGAAGCCAAAGGGAAATTCTCTCCCAACTGGTAGGGTCCATACATGGTTCACCGGGTTTTGATAGGAGGAGCCCTCATACTTGCAGAAATGGACGGAAAAGTCTGGTCAAAGCTGATTAATTCAGATGCAGTCAAATGTTACTATGTCTAATCTTTATGATTTCCTTTTATGATGTAAATTGAACTATGCTTGACCAGATTCCCATTTAAGAGGGGATATGTAGGCAACCCTATGAGTTCCTTCACAATTAATTAAAATTTTCATTTCCCCCCGAAATTGGAAACGGGGGCAGAATTATGAGAAGGACCCTCGAAATTCTGAAGTAATTTTAGTCGATCACCGTACGAGCAACAGTCAGAAGCATAAACCCATCAAATTGGGGCAGAATTTTGAGGAGGACCCTCAAAATTCTGTAGCAAGAGAGGTTGTTATGTCTCGAACTATGTCACAGTCGTCGGTTCATTTAAAAACTATTTTAACCTTACATTTATGTCATTGTTTTACAAAATCATGCGTGTTTATTTATTGAAACTGCTTCGTTTAGAAACACTACCCCAATGATGCAGACAGTATCACCAAATCAAAGTAGAACGACTCAAGCAAAGCCAGTGGGGATACGAACTAACCTTTCCCCCTTTACAGAACTCACGATTTTTCTTTGCAGGCACAAGGATCGCGAAATCATTAAAACATACTGCACACTCATAGAACAAATGTTGTTCAAGAATACGACTCTCTTCACTGTTACACTTTCCAACATTTACTATCAACGTACACCCATAATGTTCTACATGTCACAATGCTTCTAGTAATCACAACGCCGCAATCTGCTATCAGCTAAGAAAACTTTACTATCATTTGTTATCTTATTTCTTGCATAAGGCTACTTTTATGCCTTCCGAGGTTAAGCTCTATCTCCATTGCATCTGCATCGCATAAGGCTACCATTCTGCCTTCCAATTTTCATAAGGCTACTATTTTGCCTTCTGAGTTTAAGCTCTACCTCTATCTACATATGAATTGCATAAGGCTACCATTCTGCCTTCCAACTTGCATAATGCTACTATTCCGCCTTCTGAGGTTAAGCTCTACCTCCATTGCATCTGCATTGTATAAGGCTACCATTCTACCTTCCAACTTGCATAAGGCTACTATTCTGCCTTCCAAGGTTAAGCTCTACCTCTATCTACATCTGCATTACATAAGGCTACCATTCTTCCTTCCAACTTGCATAATGCTACTATTCTGCCTTCTGAGGTTAAACTCTACCTCCATTGCATCTGCATCGCTGTCACGCCCCAAACTCGAGGGACATGACCGGCGCTCGACCGGGTATCCCCAGTCCAGCGGACCTGGGTGCCTTTCCTATTCCACGTATTACCCCACATCTTCTATTTCTTATTAGCCAAGTGAAATGACCATACTGTTAATTCAGAACACCAATTCATTTCAAAACATAAACAAGGCACATGGTTACTAGCGTGGTTTACATTTTACATTGCCCCTATATACAAAATACATATTACATAAGTTCACGACCCACGTTTCCTGTCTACGGAGCCTCTACAGATGAAAGAAGTTACTACAATATTTGCCG